>CM021104.1:85037824-85249240 GCA_007115665.2 Sequoiadendron giganteum
CCCTCTCTCTCTCTCTCTCTCAAGTCTCTCCCTCCTACCCCTCTCCCTCTCTACCCTCTACCCTTAACCCTAAACCCTAAACCCTTAAACCATTAACCCTTGTGCCCTCTACCCTCTATCTCTCTCCCACTCCCTCTCTCTCTCTCAAGCCTCTCTCTATCTCTATGTCACTCCTTCTATCTCTCTTGTGCCTCTACCCTTAACTCTTAACCCTCTACCCTTAACTCTTGAACCCTTAAACCCTCTACCCTCTACCCTTAACCCTTAAAACCTAAAACCCTCTATCCTCTACCCTCTACCCTTACAACCTTAAACCATATACCCTCGATCTCTCTCACACTCCCTCCCTCTCTCTCTCAACTCTCTCCCTCCTACCCCCTCTCCCTCTCTCAGGTCTCTCTCACTCACTCACTCCCTCTATCTCTCTCCCACTCCCTCTCCCTCTCTCTCTCTCCCTCTCTCCTTATTGCAAACATAACATGATCCTATTGGTAATTGACCCTGATTATCTTCTTGATTCAAAATTTTTATTTCAATCACTCTCTATCCATGCATCTATCTCCCTCTCTATCCCTCTCTATATATTTATCTCTTTCATCTTTATATATCCTTCTCTCCTCTCTCTCTTTATCTCTCCCTCTCCTTCTCTCCATATCCCTCTCCTCCTTCTCCATACCTATCTCTATCTTCCTATCTATAATTATCTCCTTACCCCTCTCTCTCTCTCTTGCTCTTCTCCCCTCTATCTCTCCCTCTTTCTATCCCTACCTATCCCTCTCTATCTATTTATATCTTCCATCGAGCTATATATCCTTCTCTCCTCTCTCTCTTTATCTTCCCATCTTCTTCTCTCCTCTCACTATCCCTCTCCTTCTCCTTCTCCTTCTCCATGTCCATCTCTATCTCTATCTTCCTATCTATCTCTATCTCCTTACCCCTCTCTCTCTCGCTCTTCCCCATCTAACTCTCCCTCCCTTCTATGCCTCTCCCTCTCCCTCTATATATATTGAGCTATCTCTCCCTCTCTCGTCCATCTTCTTCTCTCTCTCTCTCCCTCTCTCCCCCTCTCCCCCCTCTTCTCTCTCTTCCTCTTTGACCTATCTCTCTCTCCCTCTCTCCCCCTCTTCTCTACCTCTCCTCTACCTATTTCTCTCCCTTTCTCTCCCTCTCTCTCTATCTCCCCCTGTCTCTATCTCTCCCCATCTCTCCCTCCCTCACTCCCTCCCTATCCCCCTATCTATCTCTCTATCTCTACCTCCCTCTCCCTTTCTCTTCCCATATATCTCTCTATCTCTATTTAAACTAAATATTTTATTTTTACAGAGTATAATATATTATTATTTTTATTTATAATTTTATATTTATTTACATGATATATTTTTTTAAACCTATTTAATTCAAAATTATATTGATATTATAAGATTTATTGTAATTATTTATAATATATACATCTATAGTATATTATTTATATTATTAATAAATATTATATTAATAATATAATAGTTATTAATAATATAAATATTATACTATAGACATATATATTATAAATAATAATAAATAATATACTATAGACATATATATTATAAATAATGATACTATATATTATAAAATAACACTATTAAAATGTGTTCATCGGCTAGGGGTTCAAGTAGACGTCGGCTAAGAGTTATCTCTGTAATGCCCCAAAATTTCAACCCAAATACAATTAAGGATGAAACAAAAATTTCAAATTTCGACCAAAACCACTAACACAAATCCCAAAGACTACTCCCTATACATGCACTTCAGGAAAGCATAACAACATTTGACCAATAAGTTATGAGAACTCAAACATCTACACATTTGTTTTGGAATTCATGGTTGGGTTTCAGATTAAGATGCAGAATCTACCTCACTATGGTAGGTTTGATTAGTTCCACGAACCCATCAACAATCCCAGACTTAGTTCAAGTCACAAGTTATGGAAATAGAATATATATACATCAATAGTATCTTTAAGTAATAATAAGAGAACAAGCTTAGGGGCCAGACCTAATTCCTCGGGGGCTCGTCTCTGACGGCCTTACCTACCTATATAATTCGCAGAGGAATCGTGGTTCGACAATTGGAATCAACCATCACACACTTGGTTGACTAACAAAAGGGGTATAAACAATAGGTTTCAAATGAATTTTTGAATTCAACTTCAATCACAACCCCTAACCTTATTACCCCCATAAGAAAATCACACAACAATTATAATAACATTAATTTCACTAAAGATCTCTTATCTACTAGGTCCTCAATATAATTGTTAGACTAACATCAACATAAAATCTTTAAAATGACTCACTACAAAATTCTATCTTATCCATTCCCTAAGCAATATTTTATTATTGAAAAACTTGAGAGAAGTTTAAAGTTTACTCCAATCATATTATACTAAAATCAAATCGATTTACTCTAGCTAGTGTTATGAATAAATGGTAACTTGATTATTGTAAAGACTAACAGCTATGGAGTCAATCAAACCACAACTAATTAAATTATACTTTAAATCAAGAGTTATAGAATTTAGTACTAATCGGATCAATGTAATCTTATAACATAATAAAACCCAAAAGACTTAAAGAGGATTGTTACTATGAGAAATCAGATAATAATTTTTGATAGATCATACTATAGATTAAAGAGAACAAGGAAGGGTACATTACTAGAATACCCAAATTATGATTAATAGGATAGTTTTCATCTTAAGTTCCCACACAGATAATAAAACATACATGGGGAATTTAATTCTAAAATTAAAATACCAAGAAAAAAAAGGGGCAAAAAATCAAATACAAGTTTGGTATCCAACTAGACAACTTTACACGTAATTTTATAAGGAAGGCGAAATACATGTATTGATTTAAAATTGTAGATTTCGATGGATTATGTTTGTAATTGGAAACATAAAATCAATAAATAGAGATAATTCCTAATTAATGTAAAATATGAGATGTGAATAGTTATGTATTGGAGAAAGACCATTTGCAATTTAAGATCTAAAACCATTCCTATGATATTTAGATAATTTGTCTTAAGCACAGAGATCATATATATATGTAAAAGCTATGATAGAAATCATAAAATAGAATGAGCATAAAAATGAGGAATGCATTGGAAGTAAATTCCAAATGGCATATTAAGTGCAAGTAATAAGGTTGCATAAAATGCAGTGATAGAAGTAAGTTATGTGCATAGTTAAGAGTGTATTAGTACAACCATAAAGATTGCATATTAATGTCGGTTATAAAGGCAACAACAACATAAGTATAAAGTGCATAAAATAAAAGTCACACATATGTTTAAATACTCAAAAGAGTGAATTTTCCAGGCAACAGGTTTGTTATGATCCAACATGCCCTAGCATCAAACGCCAATGGTCCCCAAAATTCTTTCTCGGTTTTATGATTGCTTCCAGGGTTGTTTTAATTTTATATGTCTTTCTTGGTTCTATTTTCATGGTTTTTATTTATTTATTTTGCTTTCTATAATTAAGTATCAGGCTATAATGCTCACTCAGTTACAAATCGTAAATATAGTAGAAATAATAAATGAGAACAACATGCAACTAGTTTGTGGACAAGCAATGCACTTAAAAGTACCCCAGGAAATATATTTGAATACATCAAAATAGTTGTGAAAGAGCAAGAATTCACCTGCAAGGACAGAAATACCTTTGTCCTATATCTCTCAACACATATATATATATATATATATATATATAAAGCTCCCTGACAATTAAGATTTGTATATTAAAGAACTAATTTTTCTCCAGCATGAATGTTACAGTAAAATGATATGTTTGAATATATTTTCAGTGATGAGAAATGTAGCAGCTAGAGATTAATAATAAGTATAATTATAATAACAGGTTTATTTTTATACTCTCAAAAGGTATCATCAGTTGCATTAGATTTCACATGGTTTCATTAAATTTTAGTTATTTTCTTTCTTTCATACATATACAATCTACACTATACAACACCAATTTATTGGAGTTTTATATCTATGTTACTCCAGACATTTAAATCATGAATCATGCAGTCATTGAATCATTCATGTTTCTACTTTAGTAAAAAGAAGGTTGGTTGGTTTATTCAATATTGGGTATCATAGGAATATCACAAATGAAAACAACGATGGATAATCGTAGGACCAATGCCTTCGTTTAACAGATAACAACAGAATTGTTTTAGAGTAAGGTGATTTAGCCATGTACAACTTCCCATTTTTATATATATAGATTTTTTTTTCTCTTAAGCTGCAATCACGGTAAGAGACTTACCTCAAGATTTCTGCACAAATTGAGCAACGCGGGTCAAACTGGCAAGTATGGCATCAAATTCCACAACCTTTTCTAGAATCAACTTTTCCCACCCCAAAATGGGAGCTCTTGAACAGGATATGTATACCCATCAAGCATAAAGGATGGGGATATTTCTGCACCCCCCTGTTAGAGTTGCCACTACCATGGTAGGCACGTATGCAAGATGAGGACGCATAGACACAACACGTGAACTGTTGGGACAGAATGCCTCAAAGAAATGTGATCCCACAGCTGCCATCATTACAGGATTTTTTAAAAGGGCTCCCCTTACCCCTACACAACCCCCACCACTAACATGACTCTCTGAATCCTCGAATTGGTCTTGATACTAGACGTATATTTGGAATGCAAGTGACACTAGTAGCCACTCCAAACCTGTCTTCGACATGCCCTAGTAAGGGATTTTGAGGGCGCCTCTATCTAGCTCTTACATTGCTTGGGAGGGCAAACGTACTTTGGGGTGGTTCTCTATTTTCCACCTTCGCCTCCTATCCTCATAATCATACAATTAGATTATACTGGTGTTTCACTTGGAAGCTTCTCCTTTTTCCATTTTCGATCTCCTTTAATTAGGCAGGTGAAATGCATGCATCCCATCAAGACCTTTCCCTGTCCTTCAGCTGTTGTGATCCTTTTTAATTGTGCATCAACAGATCCTCCAGCAGTGAAACTCATGCTAAGCAATACAACTACTGAGGCTACAATGGTCCATGGCAATCAAGGGGAGACTGAACTCCCTATCCACACATCGGATGCCAACATCGAGGGGATATCTCATCTCGTTAGGTAGTTGAAGAATTTAAAGCGTTATACTTGACTGTTGGTTGTTGGTTTTGCCAAGAGCCAAGTATGGCCTCCCTGCCCAATAGAAATCTCAAAACTCCTGACGAATCCGTTTGCCTTGGTTCTATTTATGAGAAACATAATTGCATATCTCCCTAAAATGGCCTCTTCAGATCTGCTATACAATCAGAGTTATACAGAATGCACGATAACCTCTCAAGATTGAATCTCCACCTTCCACATTTGGACATGTGTGCATTCATTAATGATCGAGATGATAAGATAGGAGGGTTTCGCCTACTAGAAGTCACAGGTTGAACCACATCGAGCACTACACAACCCACACAATTGACGAGGGAAAAGCAATTTAACACTAAGTATTATGTTTGCAAGTCTGATACACTTAAATTACTTAAATTAATGAATGTGATTAGGGATGTTAGTAAACTTATGGTTACTACCATTATGGTTACATTTATTTGTTAAAAGGATAGTTTACAAAAGAGGATAATTAGATCCCATTTTAAATTTTGTAGTTAATATATATATATAGATATAATATATATATTATATATAGATAGATATATTTTTCTTCTAATTTTCCTCAACGTCATATATAATGATTATTATTATTTAGAACAAGATAAAATATCAATACAGGTAAACAAATGTATAACTCAATGTCTGTACTTTTCAAAAGTTGGTGAGAATTAATTAATTAAAATCTTAGACCCCAAATAACCTTGCTTATTCACTTAACTTCCCTTTCCACTAATTTCATATTTAATCAAACTAGACCACCTATTACAACTTAAGGAGATACAATTGTTGCACCATTCAACATATTTTCTTTCATAACAATGCAAACCAAATTTGGTGTACACCACTTTGTTAATAGAAAATACAATTAATAACTTAAAAACCAACTTAGAAGAATCCCAAGAAAATTTCATAAGTTCTATAGCATTTATTGATTTGACTCTTATTAAAACAATAATGATTTCCAACATTATTAATTTCATTATTTCTTAAGGTAGTGTATGCTTGTTATGTTTGTATATATTAACAAGTTTCTCGATTATTAAAATAATTAAAATAATCCCTAAGATGGAAATTAACACAATTAACAATGATTGTTTCTTACTTGAGCCCCTTATGTAAATTTCTATATTAAATCGTATAATGAACATATTATTATTACTCATCTACATACATGTTACTGAATTCATTAATTATTTAGCTATTGAACCTTATCGATAAGAATGTTATATCTTGATCAACTAATAATACTAGAGAGAATATTGTTAAGCTTCACACATTCTTCGATCAAACCAACATCCGGCCATTCATCAAGATGCTCCCATCTTGCAATCACTAGTTGATCCTAAACATAATAGGCGATAAAATCACTCACCCTAGACCAACCAACTGCAATAAACCTCTGGCACAAAGTCAACAAATTAGGGAACTATGAAATAATGGGAGGAAAGCCATCCCAAGAATCGGTCCAGAAGTGAGCCTCTGTCCCCCCTTTGTAAATCCAGAAAAGGCCTTCCTTGACAAGCGTCACACCTTTCTTAAGCGTACTCCAAATCATTGAGCCTCTCCCCTCTAGGGGGAAATGGGGAATATCATGTCAAGCAACACCGGTGAAGTATTTATGTGAAAGAATCCTGGCCCAAATCTGATCCTACTCCACACACCACCTCCAATACAATTTAGCCACCAGTGCCTCCCTAGACAAGGACAACTGCCTTAACCCAAGGTCACCAACCTATCGTGGGCTACAAACAATATCCCAATTAACAAGGCTCCACTTAGAAGACAACAAGCTACCTACCCAAAGAAACTGCCTAGCTAAAGAGTCTAAATCCTTAACAAAGCCCATCGGAGCCACCTAAAGCATACATTTGTAGATGGGAAGAGCCTGCACCATTGACCTGAGCAAATGAACCCAGAAAGAAAAGGACAACCACCTATGGGTCCAGTGAGTAACTTTCACATGAAACTTAACCAAAATATTCTACCAAGATGACCTATGTAGCCTACCAACAAAGATAGTATAACCTAGATAGTGTTGAGAAATTATGTCTCAACTTCCAGCTTGAAGTCCTCGTTTTCATGCCTTGGTGATTTTGTGTTGTTTGCAAAGTTCTGGCGGAGGCGGAACCAGGATGGAACTTGGCATTGTTGTGTTTGCCTAAGTTCTAGGTCTCTGGCGGAGGCGGAACTGGGATGGAATTTGGCATTGTTTTGTTTGCCTAAGTTCCAAGTTTCGGTTCCCGTTCCTGGTCTGACTCCACTTCCTACCGTCTGTTGATTCTCACTTCGCAAGTTCTGGCGGAGGCGAAACCAGTTTTGGAAGTTGGCAATGTCCGTTTGCCATGATCCTGTTTCAGTTCCAGTTCTGACTCCGGGTCTGACTCTTGCTTTTGTGATCTGGCTCTTCTGGATGTTTGGATTCACTTCGGGGGGTTTTCCTCTGCCTTGTCCTGGTTTTGGATTGATGTTTCTTGCAGTTGGCGGAGGCGGAACCGGAACTGGATTGGTTCATGATCTTGGACTTTTGGTAAAGTCTTGTTTCTATTTTCGTTCCGTCCTCGGGTCCGGCTCCGACTTCGATGTTCCCGTCTCGGTTTGACCCCGGGTTGACTTTACCTGATCAGAACCGTTTTCGATGAGTTCCCCTTTCCCGCGGGCGGACGCGGAACCAAATTGGTTCCTGAACCTGTAATTTCGGAGGAGTCATGTTTCGACTCCAATTTCATCTCTGACCCCGACTCCAACTCTGGTGGTGTGCATTTTTGGTGGAGTCCTGTTTCGACTCATGTTCTGACTCCAACTCCAGTAGTGTTTGAAATGACTTGAAGTCTTGGTCGCGCCCGATGTCTGTTTGACCATTTTGTTTGCTCTGTCAGCTGCGATTGCTGATGGGTCTTGGACGCGTGGCACCTGGTTGAATAGTGATTTAATGGATACCAAGATAGTTATTATGGCAGTTGCATTTGTCAATGAAGGGTGGCGAGCTCAACCATTTTGGTGATGGCATTGAATGCTTGGATGGCTCATTGCAGGGAGATCTGTCAGATTCAACCAGATGCGTGATTTGAGGATGGACTTCATTGCTCTTCTGAGTTGGTTGCATATGAATGAGAGATGTGTTATTTTCTCATAAGTTAGACAAGTCGAGTTGAGTCGCAGGTTGCAGAGCAAGGTTGAAGTTGCGTGCTGAAGAATAGAAGGACGTGAGTTCTTGAGGAGGGTTTTGAACTGTATGTTGAAAAATATTGTAACAGTGAATCTGGAACTCTCTGGGTGATTGTGAGTTGAACAAAGAAGTCTGGATATTGTATGTAATCGATTCATTACTGTAATACAATTGATTTGACTTTGTGTGGTGGGTTTTTTACCTGAAAGGGTTTTCCCACGTAAATACTGTGTCATCTTTGTTTGCTTATCTTTTTGGTTTTCTCATTGCCATGGTTGTATGCATCTCTATAAGTTTTAGAAACTGTTAGTTTTTTGTTTTTGCTTCTCTCCCCTATAGTAAAGGTGTTAAGGGAATGTATTCCGCACTGTTGAGTCAGTAAATCCACATTCTTTTCCCTTTAGATAGGTCAGAGGAAGGGCCCCAATTTGAAATCTCAAGGTATGAGCAATCCTTTGTTGAATGGGCTCTGGGGTATTAAGAAGGAATATGGAGGACTTGTCTTCACTAATCCATTGACCCGAAGCAACAAGATACACATCCAAGACCTTGCACAAATTTGGAGCTTCCCTAATAGTAGCCATGCCCATTAGAGGCGTGTCATCCACAAACTGTAAATGAGACTATGGAGGAAAATCACCTCCCCACCTCCACCCCTGAATGAGACCCAAATCCACATTCCTTCTTATCAAGCACCCCAGACCCTCCACAAGAAGAATAAAAAAATATGGAGAAAGGGGATCTCCCTGCCTCAAACTACAAGAAGCTCCAAAAAGCTCAGAATGCTCCCCATTAGTCAACACAGAAAAGGAAACGGAGCTAACACAACTAATAACCCACTAAATTTCCAATCATTTCCAAAGCCAAAAGCCCCAAGTCCATTGGAGGAAAGACCATCAAACTCTGTCATAAGCCTTAGCCATAGCCAGCTTGATGAATATCACCTTATCTTTGGAGAGCTGGCCATCGAGTGAATGGTTTTCGAAGCAATAACAACCCCATCCAAAATTTGCCTACCTTTCACAAAACCACTCTACTCCTCTGAGATCAAAAATCCCAACCACCTTTTTAATCTATCAGCAATCAATTTAGAAATAATTTTGTAAATCACATTGCACAGGGAAATAGGTTGAAATTGGCTTAGCCTATCTGCCCCATCACATTTGGGTATGAGAGATAGGAAGGTAGCATTCAAAGCCCATAATATCTTCTTGGTCATCAGAGACTCCTGAACCACTGCCAGCAAGTCCAACTTAATAATATCCCAAAATTCCTAAAAGAATTCAATCAGGAAACCATCTGGGCCAGGGGCCTTCCCTTTCTTTATCTGGAACATAGTCGCCTCCAACTCTTCCAAAGAAATGTCACCCATGAGATGATCATTCATTTCCCTTGTGACCACAAAAGGAATACAAGAGAGAACTTGCACCTCCTCATTAGAGCCTCTATGTGTGCCCTCCCCGAATAAAGATTCAAAATAGTGAACAACTTCATTTGAGATTTCATAAGAAGAGGAAACTTTCTCACCTCTATCATTAACCAAAACTGAAATAGAATTACCATGCCTCCTGGCTTTCACCGAGTTAAAGAAGAAAGTAGTATTTTTATCTCCTTCTTGAAGCCACTCAATTATGGCCTTCTTTTTCCAAAAGACTTCCTCTCTTAATTCACACTCCTCTAGCATCTTAAGTGCCCTAGCCTCATCCCGGAGCAAGTCATTTGTCACTCCCTCCTCCCTGATCGCCCTTGTGATACCGTCCAATTTAGCCTGAGAACAAGCCTTAGCATGGAAAATGTTTCCAAAGCACTATTTATTCCAATGCTTTAACTGATATTTGGTAAATTGAAGCAACTTAGCAAAAGTATACATTGTCGTACCATAAGTCGGTCTGCCAGCCTTCCACCAATCAGCCACATGGACATGTAAAGATGGGTCTCGCAACAACATAAGCTGAAACTTAAAGGTAGGAGCTCAAGACACATGAGTAGAAGAAATGATGAGCTTGACAGGCCAATTATCTAAGCCCCTCCACTCCAAAATTTATGAGCAAGAGGACCACAAACCACCAATCCAATATTAGGAAACCAAGAAGTGATCTAACCTTTCTACAATGCAATTATCTCCTGTCCTCTGATTGTTCCAAGTGAGTCGACCATTACTAGGCCTGATGTCAACCAGATTCAACGTTGAGATGTTGTCCTGAAGAAGTACCGCAAAGGGATCTAGCCTTGCATTACCTCCCCTCTTCTCAACCAACTCGGCAATGGCATTGAAGTCACCACCCAAGATCCACTGGTGAAGAGGAACCATGCTACGCACATACCTGATATGGGACCATAACAACTGCTTGTCAGTAAAGTCAACATGCACATACATATTAGAGAAAATAATAGACTCTCTCGATTCAAAACAAGAAGCCACCATAGAGATGGAGGACTTAAAGGGCACCCACTAGAGAGGGCAAACCTTCTGAGGGTTCCACAAACAAGCCACACCCCCAACCAAACCAAGGGAACCTATGCACTGGCACTCACCACTCCCCTATAGCTTGGGCATCATACCAACCATACACTTGATAGATAACTTAGCCTCCTACAGGAAAAGAAAATCAAGAGCATTACATCTAATCAAATCATGAATAATTTTTTGTCGAGGGCCACTATTCAAGCCCCTCACATTCCATGAAAGAAAAATCATTTTAGGGGATTCAAGAAATGAGAATCCAAAGTCTTGACCAACCCTAACTCCACCTAATTTTCCCCTATTAACTTAATATTTTCCAAATCCTTCTTATGACCAAGCTGGGAAGATTTCTCTCCCACACCTTTTTTTGCATCCTTTTGATGAATACCCAATGGAGAGGGAGAATTGACGCTCCCCAACATCAATACTAACATTTTAAACCAGAGGAGGCCCATCCCCACCTCCCATCTTCAACTTAGCCACATGAACTGACTCTGCCAAGGCACCCATGTGAAGATTCGTGACCATCTGAGAAACACCAACATCCTATACATCCTGGGTAGCCTCAGAGAGGAGACATGTCTGACCTGTACTTAGAGCTCCCATATCAAGATTTACCAAACCTATATTCACCTCTTGTTGGTTGAGGTCGTCCAATACCTCAAATCTATTAAAAGTATCCTCATCTTGTCTCTCCTTCAATGTCCTCTTCTGACCCTTATTCTTATTTTGATCCTTGACAAGGACGAAGCCATCTGCAGCAGTCCCATTTCTAGGGATAGGATCCTTCCCCTTATCAGCCATAGGAGGGTTTTATAGAGGCTAGGAAGATGGGGGATCCATAGGCCTAGCCTTTGGGCAACGTCGCAACAAGTGGTCATATTCATGACAAAGACGACATCAGAATGGAAGAGTCGCATAATCCAAATGTTGCACCCAAGAGTAAGAGCCCGCACACATATCTACAGAATCTGGCGAGGGTTTTCCCAAATCAATTTCAACACAAATACGAGCATAGATCATTACCATTTTATCCAAAGTTTGTTGTGAGGATCTGACTGGTTTTCCAAGCAGTGATGCTATCAATTACAGAACATCATCACAACAATATTCCATCGGAAGTCGAGGCAGCCTGACCCAAATCAGAACATGATTCAGAAGCTCCTCTGAAGGATTGAAACCCGCATGCTAGGGTTTGATAAACAACCCCACTTGGTTATGAAAATAGGGACCACCCTCAAAACCCCTATTCCAATCAGCCATGCAATCAAAAGTGACCATGAAGTAATTGTTAGCCAACAACATAATATCAATTTCGCCCTTTGGCAACCAAGTCCGTCGGGCCCAAGACACCAAAAAATGAGGAGAAACCCTCATTCCAAAAAAATTATTTGATATAAGGAATGTTGGGAATAGTATTCAATAGCTTCAGTTATCATTTCAAGCGGGATGACCAGCTTGGGTCTCTCCTTGCACCGATCAAGACAACCATTAACCTAGGTGACACGAGATCCACCCGACCTACTTACACCATCATCCTCTGATTCCGACAAGAATAAACTATTGTTAATAATTTTTGTTGCATGCAACGCCTTTGAATTGATCGCAGAATGAAAGTCCATGCTCGAAGGGCCCAACGAAGTCTCACCCAAAGACATTGAGACACAAAATCCTGTAGCAACCCTGCAATGAAGACCACCAACCCTTCACTAAGCACTCCACCACTCTCCACACACAAACCACACTACACAACCACACAGAGAGAAAAATGGTGGCCCCTTTACACTCTGCACCTCCAAAAAATCCAAGCCCCCACCGGCTGAGCCCGAGCAAGCACAGGAAAACACCATCGTAGGAAACCCAAAAGTGGGCGCACAACACAGAGCACCAGGAGAGCCCCGGGCACACAACGTATCGCAGCCCAAGCACCAAAATTGGCCGCATAGACCAAACTAAATAAAAAGGCAGAGAAAATTAGCCACCCCCCTGTACACACCAGCAGACCCACCCAAGCCACGCAAGAACATTCAACAAAAAATCACGAGCTAGGGCTCAAGTGCCCTAGCTCGAACCAAGAAGTTGCAAACCCAAGCGCCATAGTCTCTTCCACACATTTATCTATTACACATACTAATTAATTTTCTATTTTTTTCTAGATGAAATAATCAAAACATTCAACTATAAACACACATTATAAATATCATTACTATGCATCACTCACCCAAATTATTGAAGAAAATTTTTCACAATGGAACATTTACTGGTACATTCTCAATATAACAACGTTAATAGCTATCCATGTAGTTATAAATTATTAACCATGTAACTATACTCAATAAATTTACAAAATCATATATCAACACACATTTAGTATTTTTGGGTACACATCAATGATTATTTTGCACCATAAACATCATTCATGATATTAGCAATATTTTTGTTTTAATGGCCAATTATGTCCCAAGATTTACTAACTTCTCATTTTGTCCAAATATGTCCTTAGGAGAAAAGTTACCTTATAATCATGGCACTCATACCATATCTCAATCAATATTAAGTTGCCTCATTTTTTTTGTACTTTCGCACATGGTTCACAGATATGCCACATAACATTTACTTATAGTTTCACATGTACACGAAACATTGGCAAGGATGCTCTTCCCAATGGGTGCACCTACCCTCATACAAAGGATGCTCTTCCTATTGAGTGCACCTGTCCTCATACAATCACATAATTTACAACATAAGGCTCACAAAATGGGGTTTACGAGGATGGATATTCATGGATACCATAGAAAATTAGGAAAGATAGTCTCGAGGCCCTTCTTTAAGGAATCCTCCATACTGATAAGAACAATCATCTTATGAAGGGAAGAATGGATTAATGATTGTCACATATTGGTCCCATTTACAACCCTTTTCAAACTAATTCATAATTCCCCAGTGCATCTAATCCCCTATACGACCTGTCAGGGAACCCCCTGGGATATGGTAGTTTACAGATTTCACATTACACCACACATGCCAGCAATTTGAAAACAAGGAGAAAGCCTCAAACCAAGTAACATAGGACCATAAACCAAGACTTCAATAAAGAAAAATGCCAAAGAGGAACTATAAATTTAAGCAAGGAGAAAAATAAGATCAATTGTAACTACATTGCAACATTTAAATCTTCAAAAAAAAAATTTAAACAAGTCCTTGAGGCAAATGGAACTACAAAAATTGTCAAGTGGCTAAATAGCCTAATAAAATGACTGTAAAATCTCGCATTGTTGGCGTGTAATAAAATAAAACATCAATTAGAAGTTACCAATAATTCATATTTCAACAATAAAATTTGCACATCACGAGTACCATGTGACTTGATAAGCCACCTAAAGGGAGGAGGGGAATGGTGGTTCTCTAACCACATAAGTATAATAGCATGCAATTGTGATCCCTTAAATGTCTACCCTATTCTCATATGCAAATCTAACTATAATGCACTAATGGAAGAACACTAAGGTACACCTCAAGATTAGCTTAAGAAATGATAATGCAAAGAAATAAGATGAAAAAAAAAAGTGATTATACCTTCTTTGTTGTAGATTCCTTGGTTGGCCCTTGATGTTTGAAAGCTTGTGTGCCCCTTGGATGGCTATTGAAATGGTCTATGCAAGATGTGCAATGAGATCAATTCAAGTGCTAATGGCTAAATGGCTAATATGATGCTTGCAATTTGAATGAACAATTTGGTAGCATAAGGGTGCAAATGGCTAAGTGTTGTTAAATGAGAGAAGAGAGGGGGATATTTATAGAGAAATTTGAATTCTCTAGAGGGGAAAAACATGGTCGGCCTACGGAGGGACGAATCTACCTTAGCTTAGGGCGGGTCCGCCCTAGCCAGTGGTGCGTCTGCCCTACGGCTAGGCAGGTCCACCTTGCGGTCAAGGGTGGGTCCGCCCTAGCGTAGGGCAGGTCTGCCCCACCATGGAGTGGGTATGCCTCAATGTGGGCCAAATCTGCCCCACAATCGAGCGGGTCCACCCCATCTGGGGGCGTGTCCGCCCTACGGCCAAGGGTGGGTCTGCCCCGATGCAGGGCGAGTCTGCCTCGCAACTGAGGGTGGAGCTGCCCCACCATGGGGTGGGTCTGCCCCGACGTAGGGCGAGTTTGTCCCACCACGGGGAAGATCCGCCCCGACGTAGGGTAGGTTTTCCCCACCACGGGGCAGACCCACCCCAACCAGGGGTGGGTCTGCCTTGCGGCCAAGGGCAGGTCCGCCCCACCATGGTGTGGGGTCATCCCAGTCCAAGGTGGGTTTGCTTCATAGGTCGAGAGTAAAGCCAAATGGGGCTGAGAGGAAGCGGGGATGTAATAGAAAGAGAAGAAAAGAATAATGTCTCGGGGCCGGGAAAAAAAATACTAATAAGGTGTTTATTGTGCATGCCAATTTTTGAGTAGTTGCAGACACATGAGCGGCATCCAGAGGCACTAGTGGTGACCATGACAATGATGAACGGCGTAGATCACACAACACTAGAGCATGCAGGATTACTGCACTTAGTACAGTTTTTGGTGATGAGAGCGCATCGGGCGATGCTAGTGGCACTTATAGAGAGATGGAATTCAGCTACATCGACCTTCCATCTTTCAACATGAAAGATGATGGTGACACTGGAGGACATATGGCACATCCTAAGGTTGCCCATAGTGGGGCGATTAGTGAGCGAGGTGGTATCCAGAGGGGCAGAGTTGGATCAAACCATCTTGGTGTTATTTGGGCGACAGGATTTTCCCATACAGAGGGGGCAATTGGATGTAGACAGATGTTTGGCTTTGGGGTTGCCACCTTTACCATTGTATTTATGATGTTTGATTAGTGGATATTGCTACCAGACCGTAGCAGGCGATTCTACAGTCTATGGTTTATGGAGGTGGTTTGACATATTGTCGGGTGGTGAGAGGGACAGTTCTCATGGGGTTCATGTGTATTGGCGCAATTATACATGGATATGCATGTGATCTATTATTGACGGTCACTAAGCATGATGCACATGACACTTTTACAGGTGTGGGATTGGGGGCATATTATGGTGATGAGGCCCATAGTGGTGAGGAGAGAACAGGTGGATGAGAGGGATCCTGTTGCTTGGGAGTACAGGGGATCCAAGGGTGGTATTTTATAGCATGAGATGCAGGGAGAGATGGATGATTGGAGGAGAGTGTTGGATGAGTTGCGAGAGGGTGACATAGTATGGTGCCCATATATGTATTTCCAGTTTGGAGGATGGAGGGCAGAGGAGGAGACACATCAAGGTTATTTTAGATGTAGATGTGTCTTGATTGGGATCCAATCGCACATAGTGGAGGCTCATCGACCAAATAGAGTGGAGAGGCAATTTGGACGAGTACAGGATATTCCAGTAGTGTCGACCATGTTTCATCGGCTCACCAGAGAGCAACCATGGGGGAGGTTTTCTTATAGTGAGGGTAGCTAGAGAGGTGTGGGCAATGGCAGGTGAGGTGCCCTATCTAGGGAGGGTGGTTGGGCCAGAGGATGCAGGAGTGACAAAGTGGTATGCTCGGTGGTTTTGCAGCCATTAGTGGGAGAGGATTACACCTGAGGTGTTGATTGTGGGAGTCATAGGGTGGGGGTTGGAGGATGAGCCCCAATTGGTGGAGGGTGGAGAGGAGGGGAGACAGGAGCAGAGGGGACAAGAGGGAGGCAGGATATAATAGGGAGCGAGATAGCAGAGTAGCGGTAAGGATGAGGGTGGGTTTGGAGGACAACCGGAGAGGAGGAGGAGGAGGTAGCATCGAAGGAGGGCTAGAGAGATGATGGATGTGGGAGAGGAGATGGAGGTAGGAGGGCCAGAAGGGGGGAGAGGTCCAGAGACAGAGGCAGTGCAATAGGAGGACGTGCAAGCTCTAGAGCGAGATGTGGCGAGACAAGGGAGTGAGTCAGAGGTAGAGATGTTGTGGGAGGTGGAGGGGAGGGTTGTTAGGCAAACCGGTATAGGTATTCAAGTACGATAAAGGAGATTTTAGGAGAGGGCCGAGCAGGAGGAGGTGAGGGCCATAAAGTAGCAGGATGGAGCACAGAGGGATACTAACGCTAGGGGACATCCTGGGAGGGTGATAGGGAGTAGACAACATAGGAGGGTTCAGCCAAAGATCCAGGCGGAGCAGGAGGCCCATGTGTCAAAGAGAGATGAACAAGGATGGAGAGGAGTCAGAGGGGGAGGGGTAGACTGGAGGACAAATGAGGAGATAGATGAGGGTGGGGAGGAGAGGATAGCCGATGAGAATTTGGGTGATGAGCCGAGTAGAGTAGGTTTAGGAGGAGGTAGAGAGGGATGCGATGGACGTGGATGTTCACGTGGTGGAGCCATTAGCAGTATTACTAGTTGTACCAATTGATGATCCTATGGTTTTACTAAGGGGAGCTGAGGTGAGGCTATGGGTGATGGAGGAGGAGTTGAGGAGTGCAGAGGCAGAGGTGGAGAGGATGAGGGAGACAAGGTAGAGAGAGTTTGATACCGTTGTGGGTCGGCTGATGACAGATGTATGTGAGATAGAGAGAGAGAGGGATGTGGTGTGAGCAGAGATGGAGAGAGTACAGGGGGACCTAGCCAGGGTGACTTGGGATCATGACAGGTTAGAGGTGGCTATGACCATAGCACAAATGCAAGGATGACCAAAGTCTAGAGGGGGGAAAAGCATGTCTCAGTGGAGTGTCTTCAGCTGGCTGAGAGGGAGGTGGAGACACTGAGGGTACAAATGGTAGGACTGTTGGGGGAGAGGACAGAGCTTCAAGAGAGGGTATCTACTATAGAGATATCGCTAAAGGGCGCAAGAGTGAGGGTTGAGGCAGTCGAGGCCGAGCTAGTGACAGTGCAGAGGGAGAGGGACACAACATATGTAGATGTACAGGCCCTCCAAGAGGAGAGAGATAGTGCACAGAGATAGGTGCTAGTGATATAGGTGGAGAGAGATGATGCACAACAACAGGTTCAGATCTTACAGTTTCAGAGAGATGCAGCAGTTGCTCAAGCAGAGAGTGTTGAGAGAGATTTAGCACAAATTCATTCATAGGTGGTGCCAGGTGAGGGGGATGGGACAAAGTTAGTTATATAGGGTTTTTAGGCATAGTTACAGACTACACAGATAGAGAGGGAGAAGGCCACACAGCAGGTACAGATGTTGATGACAGCATAGGAGGCATGGGAGTAGGAGCGATGAGCTATTGGTAGAGAGTGGGATAGATATAGGCATGAGCAAAATTCCACCACATATCAAGCTAGACAGAGAGATGATTATATGTAGGAGGTGACCTATTGGAGGTGTGCTTATGATCAGGCAGTTCCAAATCTAGTGCAGCGCACAACATGTTATGTAAGATAGGTACCTTAGATGTCGACATTGTCCCAGTCTTTAGGGATGCATACTAGAGGGTATAGTGATTTTCAGTCGACTCCTTCACGCTCTGGTGGTTATCAGGGGACTCATGGTCATGATTCTCAGGGGACTCCGACACATAGAGGACTAGTGCCTGATTCTCCTCAGAGATCAGATGTGGGAAGCTCAGGGAGCAGGTGACAGGATACCAATTTTTTGATAGGTATAGGATGGATATTTAGCACATATTAGTAGGGAGCGGATGTGATCTACATCCTTGGATTGTGCTCCTTATTTGAGGATGGTATGTATGTGATTAGGATGTGACTATGTTTTGGACATTATGATATGTGATATTCCTTGTTGACATTATGCCATATGTTTATGTGACGGATGATTTATGTTATGCATATGGTTATATATTGATGCTCTTATGATAGATGGTGTAATATGTGCACATGTATATGATGATTTATGCCTATGTGGATGCTTTGACTATGCATGATGTTAATGATTTGTTTATGCGTTCATGGATGATGTGATTATGCGTGATGTTGATTATTTATGTATGGTAATATCGTTGTGTATGTGATGTAATTAGTATGGACCTAATTATGTAGTTGCAGATGGTGATGCATGTATGAATGTGACTATGGAAATATATGGATAAATTAACCTAATGAACGTATGTAATATGGATGTAAAATGAATCGAAACGCTAAATACAATGCAAACACAAGTATCAATGAGGACTATCCTTGGAATGTAGGTAGAAGATAGGCGTATTGTGGGTGTGATACTACACCTGTCAAGAACCATTAGTATCCTGCGAAGAAAAGAGGAAGGAATCAAAGTTTGCACAACCAAAATCATGAAGGGGATATGCAATGAGATGAAATGTAACATGAATGCAATTTTCCATCTGTCAGAGCACTTATTTTTTCTATAGCATAAGACACCAGCCAACATGGTAGATAAAACCAAGGTGAATTAGTGTCTAATGCATGAAATAAACACAATAAACAAGGTTATCCCAATACCCCAAAGTAACAAAGACTTTGGTCGGGCTAGGCATTGGGTTAACCACAAGCATAAAGGGATGTCCCCACGTAACACAAAATCCGAGGAGAATCTTGGTGGATACTATGTGGGACAACCAAGCAAACAGCAACAATAAATGATCAAGAGATGACCCTATGTTGACTAGTCAAAGCACACCATGATATGATGGATCAAGGTGACAATGACAAGTGATGATAGGGAGCTCAAATGATAAACAAAAACTAAAAGCACCAAAATATCACGATCAATTTCAAACATCCTTTGCCATAAGATCACAAGGATGGATGGGGTTGATGTGGTCTATTAGGAAGGATGCATTCCGTTAAGACTGATGATGGATACTAAACTAGAATGACCTAGATGACACAGGATGTTTACCACCAATCAAATTTCTTGACACCAAAATATCTTGTTTGTGAAGAACCAACGATGATAGGGACATGCTTGACGACACAATAAGATGACAAGACAACAAGATAGGACAAGAAGACCGACACCCCCTAAAGTCCTAGGGGCTCGGGGCTTGATCAAAGATTAGCCTTGCCTAAGTGAAAGCACAGAGCCCTCATAGTTCAAGAAAAGACCATGGACAAGACCAAAAATTGCACTGATGGATGACCAAGACAAGACACACAAGACCCGGGGGCAGATAAAAATATCAACCTTGCCTACGTGGAAGCGTAGGGGAAACGTAGTTTGATAAAGATAAAGGACGACCAACTATGGAAAAAAGTGAAAAGGGGACGATGAGGACGGATGATGGACCACCATCACAAGATGGTAACACTATCTCGGGGGCAAATCAAATGATCTACCTTGCCTACGTGAAAGCGCAGGGACAATGTAGTTCGATAAGGACAAAAGATTGATGATGATTAAGATCGAAAAGTGGACAATGGTGACAAATGATGAAGGACAAAATGCCCTAGGGGTAGATCAAAAGATCAACCTTGCCCACATGAAAGCGCAGGGGTGACGTCATTCAAGAAAGAACAAGATGAAACCTAGATGGAGACTGACACGATGAATGATCCTAAATGGAAACGACCACCACCATGAGATGACACAAGCTCATATTAGGATAAAAAGCTCAAGATTTCAGATAGTGGATGACTTTTGTCTAATGCTCAACCAGAATTATACCAAGCGACCAGGTGATGCAAGCGGATGGGAGGATATTAGCGAGGAGGTCGATAAATTATAAAGTAACCAAGACACGAGGTAGATAATGATTAAGCCCTATACGAGAGGTGCTTGTTCCTAGGTTTTCACCAATCGTACATATCCAAGGTGCCACGTAGGGTGGTTTTCACCATAGGACGAATTATTTCTCTTTACTACTTTCGGATTTTTCTAATTTTTTACTTCTTTTTTTGTTTTTTTTTTGGAGATTTTAAAGGATAGGATACCCCAACTGACCTAAGTATAGAATTTCTTTAGATGCATGATGTTGATGGGTTCTTCCAAGGGTTCTCCTTAAAGGATATCCTATATGCACCAGAGCCATACTTTGTGGTGATGACATAAGGGCCCAACCAATTAGCTTCAAACATTCCCTTATTTTCTCGATCGTGTTGATTCCACTAATTTTCCTTGAGAACTAAGTCACCCACATTGAATTGACGAGGGAAAAATTTCTTATTGTAGCTTCTTTTGAGTCGGTGCTGATAGGCTTGCAGATGGTTATAAGCCTTGACCCATTTTTCATCCAATAATTCCAATTGTGCGATTCATGCCACTCGGGTGTCTTCGTCGATGATGAGATTCTTGAGTGATATTCGGAGTGAGGGGATTTTGACTTCAATTGGAAAGATGGATTCGGCACCATAGACAAGGGAGTATGGAGTAGCGTCGGTGGGGGTGTGGATGGACGTACGATAGGCCCAAAGAGTAAGATGGAGATGGAGGTGCCAATCTCGGCCAGTGCTATTGACCATCTTCTTAATGATTTTGATCAATGTTGTTTTTGCTGCCTCTGCTTGTCCATTACCCTGGGGGTAATAGGGGGTGGACCAATCATGTTGGATATGATATGTTTCAGAGAGGAACTTCATGCACTTATTCTTGAATGGCTTTCTATTATCAATGATGATGGTGGAGGGGATACCATACTTGCAGAGGATATGGTAGAGGATGAACTTGGAGATCTAAACACCAATGATTTGAGTGAGTGGTATGGCTTCCACCCACTTGGTGAAGTATTCAATGGCTGTGATGATAAAGGTGTGACCATCGGAGAATGGAGGGTAGATCTTGCCAACCAAGTCAAAACCCCATTGTGAAAATGGCCAAGGTGTCATGATAGGTTGTAACTCTTGTGTTGGGGCATGAATCAAATCTACATGTTGTTGACACAGAAGACACCTTTTGAAAAATTCACAAGCATTATGTTCCATTGTGGCCCAGTAATACCTTACTCTTAGAATCCTTTTGACTAAGGCCTTACCATTAGAATGGGCCCCACAAATATCGCTATGCACTTCTGCTAATGTTGTGTGGGCTTCAATTTCATCTAAACAATGGAGGAGAGTTCCATCATACCCATGTCGATAAAGTGTATCATCGATGATGGTGTAGTAGGCAGTGCATTGGATAAATGATTTTTGTTGGTTTCGTGTGAGTTCAGGCGGTAGGGTGTTGTCATGAAGATAGGTGTAAATTTCTTGGCACCAAGGGGATTCGGGCCTTATAATATCACACACCATGTCACTCTCAGGGATATCATGCGTTGGGATTAAGAGTTGCTCGACTAGGAACTGACAATCTATGCAGTATTTTGGTATGTCAATTAGGGACCCAATAGTAGCCATAGTGTCTACTGCCTTATTCTGAAGTCTTCGGATCTGCTCAAATTGGATGAAGGTGAAATATTTCTTAAAGTCATCCACCATGCATTTGTAAGGAAATAACTTGTCATATTTGGTTTGAAATTCATCATTGACTTGTTTAATGACCAATTGAGAGTTGCCAAAAACTTGTAGATGAGTGATATTCCATTTGGCAACGACTCGAAGACCTGTGATGAGAGCCTCATACTCTACTATGTTGTTAGTGCATGGGAATGCCAACTTGAATGACTTTGGGATGTAATCACCTTGTAGTGTGACCAACAAAATGCCTGTCTCAGATCCATTATGAGTGTATGAGCCATCAAAGTAGAGTGTCCGGGTAGTGGTTTCTGTGATTATAAAGAATTCTTCATCAGGGAACTCTGTAGTCAAAGGATAAACATCCTCCAAAGGAGCATTTACCAACTAATCCATAATTACTTGTCCTTTAATAGATTTTTTTTCCACATATTCTATATCAAACTCACTTAGAAGCATGATCCATTTAGCCATGTGGCCAATGAGGGTTGTCTTAGACAACAGGTATTTGAGGGGATCAACCTTTGATATCAACTTTATTGGATGGCTAAGCATATAATGACATAATTTTTGTGTACTGAAGACCACAATGAGGCATGCTTTCTCCATTGGTGAATAATTCAATTCATAACCAACCAATGTTTGGCTAATGTAATACATTGCTCTCTCTTTTGAGGACTCATCATGTTGTGCCAACAATGCCCCCAGTGCAACTGAAATGGCAGAGATGTATAGCAGGAGGGGTTTTCCTGGGATAGGTGGCATTAATATTGGTAGGTGGGCCAAGTATTCTTTGATCTTATTAAAACCCAACTGACACTGTTGATTCCATTTGAAGGTGGTGTCTTTCTTCAGAAGTTGGGCAAATAACTGACATTTATCTGCAAGCTGGGCTATAACCTGACGGATAGATTGTAGCTTTCCTTGAAGGCTCCTTAACTATTTCAGGTTTTGAGGTGGAGGCATACCCATGATAGCTTTTACTTTAGCAGGATCAACCTCGATGCCCCTTCAGGAGACTATGAAGCCTAACAATTTCCCTGACGTGACACAAAACACACACTTTTTTGGATTCAACCTTAGCTTGTACCACTCCAATCGCTCAAAGATATTTTTCAAAATGGCAAGGTGCTCTTCTCTAGTTTTGGATTTTCCCAACAAGCCATCAATATAATCTTCCACGATAATGTGGATGAGGTCATGGAATATGACATTCATTGCTCGTTGATATGTGCCCCCCGCATTCTTGAGACCAAAGGGCATAACATTGTAACAAAAGGTACCCCAAGGCGTTGTAAAAGCGGTCTTGTGTTGGTCTTCAAGTGAAATTCGGATTTGATTGTAGCTAGAGAAACCATCCATAAGGGACAACTTCTTGTGTCGTGCAGTGATGTCAACCAACAAGTTGATATTGGGCAATCGGAAGTCATCTTTTGGACAAGCTTTGTTGAGATCCCGTAAATATGTGCAAATCCTAATATCACCGTTAGGTTTAGCGATAGGCACTATGTTGGAAATCCAGTCAGAATGTTCAATGGGTCGAATGAATCCAGCTTCTAGCAATTTCTCCAATTCTTTTTTAACTAATAGGGCTACCTGCGGATGCATCTTTCTAAGTTTTTGCTTGACAGGTTTGGCATCTGGATGAACATCCAAATGATGTAAACAAGATCAACATCAAGGCCAAGCATATCTGAATAAGCCCATGTGAAATTGATAACATCTTCTCCAAGAATTTGAACAATGGTGGAATACTCTTCGTCTGATAAAGATTTGGCCACATAAGTGATTCTTGGATTTTCTTCTGTCCCCAAATTTATCTCTTTTGTCTCTTCAATGAGACTGGAAGACCACTCAGATATTTGTGTTCCCACAAGGAGAAGATGAACATCCCCATCCTCCAGTGCCTCATTGAGGTTTTCATTGTCAAATACACCCTTTGTTTTTACTTTTTCCCAGTCAAAAAGTGCCTCAAGGAGGTTTTCACTTGATGACCTATTTTGTTTTTGTTTCTTTTTGCTTTTACAGTTAGGGTGTTCATCTTCCCCCAATCGCATGAGATGTACGTAGGTATCCACTAAGGGAAATGTGTCGATGGGTGCGCTACCTTGTAGGTCATGATCTATAAGTTTAGGATGTTTGAGGGATAAGGTTATGGTGTAAACAGATAAGCATTCAAACATGACAGGGAGATCAACGTGATCCAAGTCATCGTACGCATGTATGATGGACTCTTCCTCTGGTATGTCTTTGAGGGAACCATCTTCAACACTATGATTTTTGGAAGTGCTAGAGGATGTCACAGGACTTTTTTGTTTAGTATCATAACCCAAGCCCAATTTTTTTGGCCGGATGGCAGTTGCTTCAATGGGTTGGAGTTTTCCTTGTTCTTCCACACCAAGGCCTCCGCCTTGGTAATTGCACTTTTCAATTAACTTGGAGGCACGTGGATAAACTTCCTAGAAGTATTCTAGGAGAGGACATAGTGGCTTAGGTTCTTCTCTATAAACCCATTGGGTGATATCAGCTTCGGTTTGATCCTGAAGGGAACCCAGATCGTTGAATGTGGTCGAGCCCATGTTTTTGGAAGTGAGGGTGAGTGGTTTTTCTTCTTCTTTTGGAACTGATAGAGATGGTTGCCCATATGTTCATGGCGAGGGTGGCATGGTTGCCACATTTAGTGCAATACTCATTTCATATTCGCCACATCCCTTGTCGATGATCTGGACCTTGGTGATGGTGCAACCAGGTGTGGCTGAGGGGGGGGTGATGAGGTGTTCAGTGTATTGGTGGATGAGTGAGAATCAGATGTTTGGGATGCCCCCATTTTGACTCATGGGCAGTAATGTGAATACAGAAAGGAAGCTTCTAAGGCATGACAATATTCAAAAGGTTGGGGATCAGCCTGTATGGTGACTTCCATTCCTTGAAATGGGAACTTCAAACATTGATGGTAGGTGGATGGGACGACTTGCATAGAATGAATCCATGGACGACCAAGGAGAATGTTGTATGGAAGTTCTAGGTCCAAAACATGACACATAGTATACTTTACAATGGGACCCACTTGAATAGGAAAATAGAGTGTGCCTTCAAAATCTCTTTATACATTGTCATATGCCTTAATAGTGATCACCTGATTATTTAGGTCAGCCTGGGTGTATCCTACCTATTGTATAAACTTTAGTGTACAAGGATTTAGGGTTGAACCATTATCTACCACTACCCTTTTCACTTTTTGACAATTTACACCAGCCTCGACATGGAGGGGGTGGTTATGGATTGAGTCAAGTCACGACATGTTCTTTTAGATGAAGGCTAATTGATAGGTTGATGAGATATTTACCTCCAATTCTTGGAATTGGGTGGGGTCACTATCATCGGGCACTTGTGTGCCTTGTAAAGCCTTAGTCAAGATGTCTTGATATACAGGAGATGACTTAAGCAAACCTAGGATGGATATTCGAGCTGCAATCTTGCCTAGGTGGTCAAGGATGTTATATTGTGAACTGATGGATGGCAGTTGGGTAGATGCAGGAGCTACTGGAACTGTGATGCGGGTTCGACGAGTGGTAATAGAACATTGTAGATCTTTTCCTTTGACGTGTATCATGGATACACATGGCTCCACTTGTTCTACATATGAGACAACACCTTGGTAATTGTATGGCACATTTTTATAGCCGATGTTATTGGTGTTGTTATTTTGGTTGTTATTGTTGTTAGGTCCAGGATTAGAGTTGGAAGTACTAGAACTCTTATTGTGTTTAGGAAAGGCATTTTGGTATATTTGGAGTTGAGCATTGGACGAAGACGTCGTGTTAGCATCCACATGGATCTCACCCTGATCTATTAGACCTTGAGCATAATTTTTTAGTCCTTGGGACTTATCCAATGTGTGCCCTTTGATCTTGTGGAATTCACAGTATTCGTTATCTTTGAACCAAGCTGGCTTGGGCTTGGACTCATCAAGGGGCTTGGTGACAGGATAAGTAATGGGGTAGTTGGCTTGAAGAAGTTTATTGAACACAACACTAAGGGGTTCTTCCAATTGAGTGAACTATCATTTGTTTCCCCCTTGGTTGTTTTGGTCCGACTATTGCCGAGGTGCTCCTTGGGGCACGGATATGGCGTTTGGTATTGATTCTTATTGTTGTTGATGTGGATATTTCTGTGACGTGGTAGCCACCTGGACATGTTTGGTGTCAGTGAAACCATCATTAACAATTTTTTTGTTTTTATTCCAATATCGAGGTTTATCTCCAAAGGATATTTCTTTATTGGAATTGAAAAGCTTGACTTGCCCTTTAGTAATAAGAGCTCGTTCAAGGATGGGACCCTTCTCCACAAGTGCTGCAAAAGTGGTGATGCAGTAAAGACATAAATTTTGAGCCAAATCTAGATGAGAATGTTCGATGAACAATGTGACCATGTCCTTTTCTAATAGTGGGGACTTCATCCAACTGGCCAAGGCATGCCATCGTTGCAGATAGCGAAGGTCTCCCCATGACGCTCTTTTTCCTTAAGGACATCGAGCATGTCAATGTCCTTCTCCAGATTGAAGGAAAAGTGGGAGAAAAATTGTTCAGATAGTTATGCAAAGGTTTTGATGGATCCTTTTCCAAGGCCCATAAACTAGTTAAGGGCAACTCCTTGTAGACTCTTAGGAAAAAGTCGAATAAGATAATTTTCATTATGCATGACCTCTTGGCAATGGATGTAAAATTCTTGAAGGTGGGCTCTGGGGTCCCTGGTTCCTTTATATTTATCAAATTTTGGTATCTCAAAATGCTTGGGAAAAGGAACCAAGGAGATGGAGTGATCGAAAGGATAAGGACAAATGTCCTCAAACTTGAATGTCTATTTACCCGTTCTAGCTTGTAGATCCTTTAATGTTGCTTTTACTTCTTCCAAGTCCTTATTGACGGGTAATGTGGGAATCAGAGTGGGTTGATTATATGGATAGTATTGCAGGTATGATGACGACGGCCCTCCCACTGTTGGATCATAGGCGTGTTGAGTTGGATACGAGTGCATTTGTTGATTATAAGTGGATGGATAGTTGGATGATAGATTGTGATGAGTTGGAGCCACTTGTTGGTAAGGTGATTGTTGTTGATAGTAAGGAGTGGGGGATGGGCCCTACTATTGTGTTGAATTTTGATAATACAAGGAGGTAGGACCCCCTTGTTGATGTGATGATGGTTGTTGGCAATGGGTAATGGAAGGTTCACCCTACTAGTAAGTTTGTTGTTGTTGAAGGTAGGGCAGATAGGATTGGTATTGTTGCGCAATGGTGGATTGTTGCATGGCATATGGGGATGGATTTGATGGTTGTTAGTGGGGATGATTATGTGGCTCTGAAGGATTGGTGTAAGGTGGTAATTGGGTCCACATTTGGTTTTGAGCATTCTGATGAGGATTCGTATTGAGGTGGGATGGAATAGTGTATGTGCTAGAGAGATGATAGAGGTACTTGGTAAGCGAATTATTGTGTGTTTATGTAGGGATATGTACATGTTGATGTGGGGGTTTCTATTGTGGTTGTTGTTAGTGAGGTGGGTGAGATGAGATATGTTGGTGTTGGGGGACAGCCACAAAAGGGTCATGCGGTGGTTGTTGTGGTTGCGAGGTAGTTTGTACTACTTGATGTGATGGTTGTGTAGGAATGGTAGTGTGTTGTTGAGGGATCAGAATGTTTTTTTGCGGGATAGTGATAGTGTGTTGCAAATGTTGTGGATGCAAGGGTTGAGATGAGGCTACAACGGTAGCAGTATGTTGTGGTGGTGCATGCAGTGTGGTGGATTGGTGTGAATTAACTGGAAGTTGTTGAAATGCAAGAGGTAGCAAATTGGTAACTATAGGTTTGCCCCTAGTATTAGGATACGGGGGAGGAAGCAATGGAGCCGATGGGATGTATGAGGGCATGCCATAGGCATAGGGATCATTAGGATCTAGTGGTGGGATAGTAGATGTTGTGGTTGGAAGATGAGGATATTCTTGGACTTGATGGATGACAACATTTCCAAATCTAGGGTGGTACTAGTTGTCCATGGGTGCACTCTTGAGGACATAAGAATTTCCTGGAGCATTTTGTGAAATTATGGGATCAACATATAGTGAGGCATCAAAGTCAGATGGTGGTTTAACTCCCTTCATGAGTAGAGTGGTGAGGATCTTATTCCCATGTTCGTTGAGGAGATGATCTGTCATTTGGACATTGGTAGGATTACTAAGGTATTCATCAACGGTGACTTTGGGTTGATTGACCATGTTCTCATCACCGGGTGGTGTGATATTTGGATGTTGGTGTTTGATTGGGATGAGAAACCATTATGGGGATCATGTGGATTGCTTGGAATGTTCTTGGGATCTTGAGGGATATTTGGTTGGGAACCTTGGGTTTGTTGGTCTACCATTTTCTTTTTTATTTGTGAACAGGTCTGAACTGGCATGAACGTGCAAAATAACTAAGTGATTTTGAGATGCAACTTTTAAATGATGATTTGGATTGATTGATTTGGATTGGATTAAGATTGTGGGATTGGATTGGATGATGGATTGATTGATAGGATGATGGATCAATCGATGATGTATCAATTAATTTAATGATTGGATAAGGATTGGATTTGATTAGATGATTAAATTTTGATCAGATGATTAAATTTTGATTGGATGATATTGGATTTGGATAGATTGGATTGGTTTGTTTAGATCAATTGGATAATTTTGTTTTGGATTGGATGATGGATTAGGATTTCTTGATGGAAGGGATCCTAAAACCCAATTCGGAAATCACCCTAGGTGACTTAAAATGTTGGTTGATCGGCTTAAATGGGCTAAACCAATGATCATGGCACCGAATCTGCCTTGAGATGGAAGGGGATTGATTTGGGCCAATGATGTTGACTTTCAACACAAATCTGCCTCAGGGTAGAATCAGATTGATTAGGTTGAAGGAAATGATTGATATATAGGATAATGATCAAACTTAACGCTTTGGTCAATTTGGGAGATAACTTTTAAAACAAGGTTTAAGAGATTTAGTGTTGAAAGATGATGAAGAATGGAAACTAAAGATTTCCTGATGGTTTCTATATGATGGGGGGGTGATGTCAAAGTGATCCTTTTGGAAAGTGCAAATGCTTAGGTCACACATGGTGAAATGGTGAAACGGGTTCCCCTCATTGTGAAATGAATAATGTGAATGAGAAATGAAAGTTTAGAAAGGTTAAATGGAGGATTGAAATGGTAAAATGGATGTTTAGAAGGGTTAAATGGATGTTTGGAATGGTTAAACGATCAAATGAAGGCTTGAAATGGTCAAATAAAGACTTGAAATGGTCAAAAAGGGTGAAATTATCCATTCAGGAGGGCGTATCCGCCCCTCTATAGTCAAAATAGTGAACTAAGAGGGAAAATTCACCCCTTTGCAGTCAAAATAGTGAACTAGGAGGGCAAATCCACCCCTCTACAATCAAATATAAAAAAAAGTGTAAAAAGTAGGGAAAATCCGCCCCTCTGCGGAAACAGGGACTTGGTTTGGATGAAAATGACTATGGCAAGGACTTTGAAATGACAATAATGAGGTTGACTTATCAAAAATTTATTGGTTTCTCACAAAAAGACACTTTAGACAAGAACAATCCTATGATTAGTGTTAAGGGTATGGCCAAAAGGTCTTAATCTAGGATATACAAGGCTTCTAGGGAGTCCTCAATATACTCTCGATACGTGACGCCCGAACCATGAACACCAACTCGTCACAAGCATGATTCAGAAACCCCAGCGAGATACTAAAGGGCTCATACCAACTCTTCATGTCTATTAGGTATCACCCTAGCTTCGACGCTTCGCCAGACACGACGTGACTGGATTAGGGTACAACTTTGGCTCTCCCCCTTTGTATACCCTACTAGTATGCGTGGTTGGGATCATCCCTTGGGGTGATGAAATCCCCAAGCAGATCCCTCTAAAAAAGAAGGCACTAACCATTTCCAGCTACTCCCCAGGATCATACGAAGTGCAAGGGGAAAGCGAAAACAAACTAATGCCCACTTGGATAACACAAAAAAAGACACACCAAGCAATAAATTTTACTTGTCCTGTAATTAAGCTATGTGTCTAGATGAAAACAAAAAGGAAAACTTTTAAAATTTGAACAAACGGATGGCCCTGCAAACAAATGTTAGTTGTTTTATCCTTTGTTCCTTGTTGATTACGAAAGTGTGCTGCAAAATACTAGAAATAAATCCAATTATAATCACAAACAAACAAGGTTAGGGGGTTAGAACCTTAAAACAACAAAAAATTGAGACAAAATTGCAATTAAAATGCCCCTTTTTACCTTCCAAAATGTGTTGTATAGAGAAAATCTGCCCCTCTGCAGTCAAAACAGTGAATTGGGAGGGAAAATCTACCACTATGTAGTCAGAACAGTGAACCAGGAGGGAAAATCTACCCCTCTGCAGTCAGAACAGTGAACCAAGAGGGCAAATGCACCCCTCTACAATTAGAACAATGAACTAGGAGGGAAAATCTGCCCCTCTGAAGTCAAAATAGTGAATCAAGAGGGAAAATCCGCCCCTCTGTAATCAAAACAATGAACCAGGAGGGAAAATCCACCCCTCTGTAGTCAAAAGTTAGACAAACAGAAAACCAGAAGGGAAAATTTGCCCCTCTGCAGTGAAAAGTTAGACAAACGGAAAATCAGGAGGGCAAATCCGCCCCTCTGCAGCTCACTGGAGGGAAAATCCACCCCTTTGTAGGGAAAATCCACCTCTCTGCAGCTCACTGGAGGGAAAATTCGCCCCTCTACGACCTGGATTTGCAAACAACTCAACAACAACAAATGTAAAATAAAGGGACTCATTTGTGAGTCCCACCAGGCGTGCTAGAAATGTGATCCCTTAAATGTCTACCCTATTATAAGATGCAAATCTAACTATAATGCACTAATGGAAGAACACTAAGGTACACCTCAATATTAGCCTAAGAAATGATAATGCAAAGAAATAAGATGAAATAAAAAAAATAAGTGATTATACCTTCTTTGTTGTAGATTCTTTGGTTGGCCCTTGATGTTTGAAAGTTTGTGTGCTCCTTGGATGTCTATTGAAATAGTGTATGCAAGATGTGCAATGAGATCAATGCAAGTGCTAATGGCTAATATGATGTTTACAAGTTGAATGAACAATTCGGTAGCATAAGGGTGCAAATGGCCAAGTTTTGTTAAATGAGAGAAGAGAGGGGGGTATTTATAGAGCAATTTGAATTCTCTAGAGAATTCAACGGTTGAGATTAAACCAACAAGGCCAAGATGGAGGGATATGGTGAGTTGAGGACTCACGAGCCCTCACATCTTGACATGTGGAATGTGAGATGGCTTAGGATAGGATGATGTGGAAGTGAGGTGGAAGAAAGGTACATGATGTGGAGGAAAGACAAGTACTTTGTATGTACCTTTGGGGGATGAGAATATTTTCTAAAAAAGGTTTCTTGTCCCCAAATGAGAGTGAAAAAAACAATTGAAGAATTTTAGAATTCCTCAAAAATCTCCATGGGAAATGGGAAGGTGGTTGGAGAATTAAATGTCAATTAAATTAAAAATTCACATGCTTGAGAGAATCTAATGGATAAAATAGGGTTTCCAAAAAGGTGGGGATTTTCCACATGTGAGTGATGTGACAAGTCTAAAGTTCTAGAAGTTTTTGACACATGTGAAATGACAAGTCAAATTTTCTAGAACTTGCATGGAGAAAAGGTAAGCTTTGGAAGGATAAAATGTGAATTAAAAATTCACATGGGGAAGAGAGAGACTTAGGGTGAATAAATTAAAAATTCACATGGGAAAGAGGGTCAAGGCTAAGAAAGGAAAATAAAAAGGTTGACCAAAAAAGACATGCTAAATGTGGCTAATGACTTTGATTATGGTTGTGAAAACTCTTGATTAGAATAATTAATGAAAGATTAGAAGCAAGTGGGAGATTATGGAGGATGTGACAATAATCTTGATTAAGTGGTGCACATCATAATCATGGATTAATTAATTTAATCTAGATTAAAAGAAGATTATGGAGAATGTGACAAGGAGAGAGAAAATAAGGAATTAAAAATTGATTTTAATCAAAAAAAGTCAAGTGACCAAATTAAATAAATGGTAATATTTATTTAATTTAGAGAAGAAAAGGTGTAAGATAAAGTATTTAATTATTCAATTACATACTTTAGGAACCTTAGGCAGAAAATGAAATAATGATTAATCATTATTAATGAAATAGACAAATAAAGTAGACGATTTTCACCATGTGGAAATGGTCAAATTTAGATGTCTACAACAATAATTGGTGGTCCCTAGCCACATAAATATGAATAACTGGTGATCCCTGACCAAATAAGTATTTATCATTGGTGGTGGTCCCTGACCACATGAATATAAATAATTAGTGGTTCTTGACCACATAAATATGAATCACAGGTGGTCCTTGACCACATGAAGATAAATAATTGGTGGTCCCTGACCACATAAATATGAATCACTGGTGGTCCATGTAATTTCATCCTTTACCCATGAGTTATAAACATCAAGCAATAGGTTTACACTATGAAATAATAAGTGTGGCTCTCATATGTGGGGGAGCAGGCCACGATCAACATCCATGGGAGAATTATGACTTGACATAGATCCTTTATAAAGATTAGAGACAATGCCCTGAGCGTGTAATTTTCCAATGGGAGAACATGTGCCTCTCAACCCCTATTTACGCAAGCTAGCATCTCACTCCCGCAAGGGGGGAACCATACACTAGGGGTACACATTTAACATACAAATAAGACTAACACAAAGAGATACTTCACATTTCTTTTAATAGACACACTTACACACTTAACACATTTATATAACTCACACTTAGTTAGCTTACATAAAGGCCATCATAAAGGGTACACATAGGGAGTACGTACTAGACATCCACCATCCTTTATCCCAAGTCGAATACCATGTACCTCATACTTGGGGCACAACACATATACTGGTTTCCACATGTCAAATCACATAACTATTAAGAATTCCATCGCTTCATTCCATATGAGCCAAAGATAAACAACATATACTTACTTTTACCACTTGGTCTATCCACAAAAATTGCCACAACACACAACATAAGCACCATTACGGAGTATTAACATCCACATAGAATACAAAATAATTAAATTTCTAATTTTCATCTTTTTAAAGAAACAAAGCCTTTCCTTACACATACTTAAACCAACCCGCCAATTATTTTTTTACATTATTTTAACTTCATTTGATCATTTTTTAAATTATTTTGAAATGGTTCACTCGAACCCCCATTTTCCCCTCTTCTCCCTCTCTGGCACCAAAAATGGCCAAAATTTTACACTTTGAAGCTTAGGTTGAGGATGAAAATGGAGGAGACTTCACAAACCCAATTGGATGATGGTAGTCCTCGGAACGAGCTATCCAGCAAATATAATTTAAATATGTTTTGGTTTTATTATGTATTTGTTTTTTTAGTTTTATTAAACATAGATTTTTCATCGAAAATCAAACTCCTTGTTCTGCACATGTGGAAAAATAGTAGATTATCAAAAATATATATATATATGAGTGCACAAGATATTGAAGTTCTTGATCCAACAAATAAAAAATTGAATTTCGATAAATACAAAATAAGTTACATTGTATATGGTCCGCCTATGTCTGAATTGTAATTGGTTTGACTTCAAAACTTGATTAAGAAAAAAATATTCAATAAAAAACTTGAGACCAATTGGAGGCACTAGATATTGTAGTTAAAAATATAAATTCAAAAGAATTAGAATTTTATCTTTCATGGAGAAAAAGTTAAGTTGTATACGGTGAGCGTCACTCCTTAAAAATGTTGTTTGCTGAAAAAAACTAGTTTTCGAGGGAGATGGAAAAAGAAGTGCAATAGAATTCCAAAAATTTTGAAAAAAAATATATTTAGAATGTATAGACAAAATGTCACAAATCACTAGTTTGCATCATCTTCAAATTCCTCACGGTTTAGCCGATGTAGGTGCCCAAAAGTGAAGATTTAGTTACAAAAATTATTTCAGTGTCCAGTTTGGCCAAAAATTGTAAACCAATATTGTGGGATCACCCTTTAGTGAGATGCATGTAATAGAAAGTCAACCAACTAAAACAGATAGTTAATGGCAGCAAATAGAAGTGTAGAAGCAAGGTTTTCAATGTTGTAAAAGGCAGTTTCAGGGGTGCACTGGGACTGTTCGCCCAAGGTGGTGAATGAGTCCCAGAGGAGATTTTTTTCAAAATAGTCAAAAGTTTTTTAATTGATTTTTATGCTTTTTAGTTTGTATGATATGAATCCTAAATGCAAATGCAGTCTTTAAGTGATTTTCAATCATTTTAGATGCAAAAATGCAACCTATATGCACTTTCACCAATGCAAAATTTGAAGCCCTAGAATATGAATTAACCAATGCAAATCCTAATGCAATGTTAATACAAGCCAAATATAGGATGATGATGGACTCCAAATCAGCAAAGAAGGTATTTGAAATGTCAGGTTCACCAAAATGTAGTCACAAAAATAGTAAACCACGCCTTGGAGGAATAGAGCACAAGGATAGGGTTCCTATTTCAAACTTGCTACACTTAAAGACACCTTAGAGATCTCAATCCAATAAAGAATGGAGGGAGAGATCTGACAATAAGGTATCCTAGGGCATGATTTAAAATTATAAGAGGGGTTCACCACCAAGCTTAAACTTGGAAAAGATAATGACATGCAAGATGAAATGTAAAACCTAGTTTGATGCAAAATTGACCTGAATGATTTGAAAATAAAAGAAGAATAAAATAGAAAGCTACATAATAGAATGTGTGCACCTGGAATTGTGTTGAAGACTGGAAATAGACCTAAAATTTTGAAAAACCTAATTTTATAGCCTAGTGGGACTCATTCATCATTGTGGGTGAATCAATCCCAATTTTGGGTTTTTGTGCAGGAGCAAGTTTCAGCCAAAAGGGTATTGAAATCTGCAAATATCTTTGAAAAAGCACCCATAGTGGGATTATTTCGCCACAACTAGGGGATCATTCCTATTTTGTTGTGAAGTGTCCTAGGATTTGGGTTGTGGTGGTGGTTGGGATTTGGGTTGTTGGGGGTGTGGTTGAGATGCTCGATCCTTGAGAAGGTATATTTTGGGAGATTTGACGACCGATTGATGTATTTGTCATGGTGGTTTGAATGGTCGCAATTTGTTGTTGTGATTCACGAGCAAAACGAGAGGATTCGATGTGACGTTCAAATTGCTCGGATCTGAGAAACTATCGATGGATAGGGGAGGAAAACCCACTCTGAGAGGTGATATGGATGTGGATGGGAATGGGGGAAGAGATGAGGTGCCACTTTGGAAAGAAAAAGGATTGACAACCTCGGTTCCTCCAAACAAACCACCTTCTCCTTGTCGCAAAGAAGTTTGTATGTTCGATTGGCAGGCTGGTGAAGCATGGAATGAAGATGAACCGGCGGGATTATGGAAGGTGAGTGGGATGTATGGGTGTAATGGGTTTACCGAGACAAATTTATCCGACGTGGTGCTGAAAGCCACCTCTTTGTTAGTCACAAGGTGATTCTTTTGTAACTCTCGAAACATGGCACTCCCCTTGTTTACATTTGGCGAGGTTGGTGTGATGGCCGAGGTGGTTTGAGGCATTTCTTGATTGACATTTGACATGGGAAATGTGTTTGTAAGAGGTATGTCTAGACTAGTGCTCACGTCAAGGTCGGAAGGGAACTGAACCCCTCCTTCTGCTAACGTGTTTAAGTATTTGAACATGGCACTGACAATTTTGTGGTTCTCTAGATTTTCAACCATTTTCATCATTTCAGATTGTGGCATCCCCATGTCTTCATTTGTGATGTCCTCTTCATAGCTCTCCTCTTGAGGATTTTGTGATGGTAAGGGGGAGCTATTTGGGGGATTGCTTGATCCCACAAGGTTTATTTCGGAGGTTACTTGACTCATGTCAACAGAAGTTGATATTTCGCTGATATTTTTCATGTTCTTCTTGTATTGTGACCTTGTTTGGACCATAAAAAATAGGGATCGTTGGATCTTAACTTTTTAGGCTCAAAAGAGAAGAAATAGGGAAGTCAAAGATCAAATAGGGTGGTAATGATGATGGGATAAATGGGTGAAGTGAGTGAATGAAACCTTTTTAAGGGTTATGCTAAACTTGTTAGGACTTAGATTGGTTGTGATGGTTTGACTAGGTGTATTAAGTCAAACAAGATTTTAGTGAAGTTGTAGACCCTAGGAAGTTGTGCTATCCTAGGAAAAATTGCACAAGAGGATGAATTGGCTAAGTGTGTTAAGCCAAGGTGATTGTGAACTAGTAGGCCTTAGGAAGTTGTGTTATCCTAAAGGCAAATTCCTCCAAGAGATTTGACTATTTTGGCTAGCCATGTTAAGCCAAGATAGGGTGATGTTGGTTTAGCCCTTTAAGTTTAGCATGGTTGATTTTTCTAGAGTTCTCAAAAAAATTGATGGTGGGATGAGATTTGATTTGATGCAAAGATGGATGAGGATGACAACTTTGATCTTGGACCTTAACCTAGACACGACTCCTTTTACAAAACCTCGGTGTTGAAGAACATGCTAGAATTCTTATGGGAGGAAAGCAAACCTTTCAAAAAGTTCGGGATTTTGTTGATAGTAGAATGCATACAAAGTTGGGTTATTTCTTGAAGTTTTTCTATAGAAGTTGTACACCAATCTTTCTCTAAATTCAAAAAGTCTCTCAAGATGCTCCTCACGAGCTTTTAGACTAAGCTTCTTGAACTTTGGTTTTGGGATCTTGATCTTGCGGGAAATCATTTGGAACAACACATATGAGGTTCAATTTGTCTTTTATCTTGGCTTAATGAATTTCTTTCTACCAAAGGCACTTGATTTATTATGTTTCAAACTATATGTCTAATGTCCCACTTTTTTTCTCATCCCACAAGGTCCATTATGTAGAAATAAAAAAAAATAGGGCAAAAGTTTCTTATGTTTAACCTTATTGAAAACAAATGATGAAGGAATCCAAGCACTTAGAAACCTCTAAGGATATGATCCCTAGGGAAAGCAAGAGTTCTTAAATTCATCAAAAGGTATTTGTTTCCTCCAAGGGGTTTGAAATTCAAAGTTCTTTGTGTATGTTTGTTTTCAAATGTTTTGAGGACCAAGCAATGTATTTTCCAATTTCAAGCAATTTTTACAACCCTAGGATGATGAGACAATATTTTGTTGGGTTCCCACTTGGACGAAACCAGCTGTGCATATTTTGTGCAAATGGCTAAATGCTTGACCACACTGGCTCCCCTTCATGGCACACACTTCTCGGGTCAGCCAAGCATTAGTACCCATGAATCTCCCATGGCATACTTTCCATTTTCACAACAAAACCACATGTATAACGTGGGGCGGCTTCAAAGGACATGACCTTTTGCACCAACAAAATAGATAAGGTTTTAGCCTTTTCTAAACAAAGGGTTTTAATTCAGGCATTCCGTTTGTGGGGGATTATCCAATGTTGGTGAGAGTCCATTTTTGTCCATCTCGTCAGAATAATCCTCGTGATTCTTGAATTTTCCTCAAGAATCCACACTTATATATCAGTTGGAAGTCGCTTGGCTTTAGCGTGTTCCCGATTGGGTTGTTCCCTTGGGTGATTACTTTTTCCACAAGGCAGGCCCGCTAGGATAAATAATAGCAAGTTAGTATATCCCGTCGTTCAATCAACCTTTGTTTGAAAAACAAAGGGAGAACCTCCGCAATATTCCGTGCTCACACTCGTATGTTTTGTTCAATTGTTAGGTACCCAAATTGAAATGTGGAGACAATCTTTTATGCAACTTAGTGTCACCAAAAATACTTTTGATTCTCAAGATCGTCGTGAAGCGCGAGAGAAGCGCATACACCTTTTCAAATGACACTACTTTGCAAAAAAGATTACAAGACACAAAAAACACATGTTCATTTTAAATCCCTCAAAGCAATAATGAGTTCTTTTTAAGCACCAAAGGAAATGTGAGATTGCCTCATTCAATTGTTAACCTTTAAACAAAATCTAGTATATTTGTCTAAGGTTCTTTTTAGCCCTTTGGCAACTTTTGTAAAGAAATTTGATTGTTTATTTTAGAACCCAAAAGAAATTTAGTATACCTAAGGAAAAAGATATTAACAAATTCCTTTTCAACAAGAACCTAAAAAAAATCCTTAAAGAGTGTTGAAGAACACTTTAGTGTTTAAAAACACTTTGTGCAAAATGAACATGGTGTCATAATGAATCTCCTACTTTTCTTGAAAAAAGGAAATTTGTTTGTTCTTTTTAAACCCAAAATGAATCTAGTGTTTCTAAGGCAAATGACATTAACAAATTTCTCTTAACAGGCAGAATTTTAAATTCCCTCAAAAGCATTGAAGAACACTTTAGTGTTTAAAAACACTTTGTGTATGATGAGCATGATGTCATGATGAACTTGTTCCTTTGCTTTTTCCTTGCTCCAACCTGCAAAATGACAGAAAACCAGCAAGCAAAAAGACAGCAAACAAGGTCAAGAGTTAAAAAAATCCAAAATAAAAATAGCACATGTCAATTTTCCAGACCTCACTATTTTCCACGGCACAGTTTGTAAAAGCGACGCATTTTGGATAAAAGCGGCGTTATATAGCGTCACGCAGTTGACTGTGGATGGCGCTCTGCAGGAATAGAGACTGAATATGCGGCGCGAAATGGTTAAGCGGCCTAGTTTGGGAAGCAGCTTTGTTTGAAATTTTGAATTCGACAGGCGGGAAAGCAGAAGCGGTGCAGTTTGGAAGAAACGCAGTATGATATGGTGTCGCATTGCGGTATAGTGCTGCAGGGATGAAAGCGGCGTGGTTAGAAATTTCAAAATTCAACAGGCAGGAAAGTAAAAGTGGCCCAGTCTGGAAATTGTGCATGGTTCAGTATGGCACCGCTTCTCTGAAAGTGGTGCAGAATGGCACCGCGGTGATAAAAGCAGCGCAATATGATGCCACGCGACTGTTTTCTTGTAACCTGCAAGAAAATGTAAAAAAATACGAAAATTTTGAAAAACGTGATTGATTCTTTGAGTATGCCCTCCTTCTAGCACCAAAATGTGAACCCCTAAACCCACAAATGCACAAGAACAACAAACAATGTTAAATTGTTAGATCAAATGCAAGCACACAAGAATGAGAGATTTTCCATAAAATCCATCTATTTGAACTAAAATTAGGAAATGAAGAACAAAACTTGAACAAAATGAAAGCAAATCCTAATTAAGCCAATAGATTAGTAATCCCATGGGGGAATTGGTGCCAATGGAATGTTGCAATTGGCCCTTTCCCAATTCCTAAGTTGCAATGTTGAGTGATTGAGAAATGGTCAAATCTCTTTGGAGATTTGAGCATAACCTTGTAACAATTGTGAAAATGGTGATAGGTTGAATGAAATGGGCAAAATTAGCTCTCAATGTGAAGAGAGTAACTTTGCATGCAAATTGTGGATGAGAAATGAGGAGAGAAGCCTCCAATTTATAACTTTCAATTTGGAAGAGAAAGTGAGATTTGAGCAATGTGGGACTAAATTTCAATCCAATGGTTGAATGCCACATGTCATGATGTGAATGGTTAGTGGTTGTGCACATTTTGGCCAAAGTGCCAATAAATGCCTTTAGGTTGAATTTGAATTTGTGAAAAGACTTGTTGAAGAGGGAAGGGAAATGAAGTTAATGTCACTTGGCTCAATGCAAAGGACATGTAAGAGGCCTTAAATTCCTTGTTGGAAGGACCAAGTCCACTTGGACTTTTTGAATTCAAATTGAGGGAATATTCCCTTTTGATGTCATGTTGAGAGAAAATAGGCAATTAATAAATCAAAGTAATTGATTTATTGTGCAAGTTGCATTCTCTAGAAGATTTATTAGGTGATTTGACAATTTTGACTTAAATAGATGAATTAATTTAAATCAGAATTGAGAGGATATGATTTATTAAATAAATGATTTGATTTATTTAACCAAAGAAGAAAGTGTTAGATTAAATCAAATAAGGTTTAATTGATTTAATTTAATAGGAGGAATTTAGAGAATTTAATCAAATAAAATGATTTATTTAATTAAACAAAATTAAGAGGTTAATTAAATTAAATTGATTAATTTAATCAAAGGAGGTGATAGACCTAATCAAATGAATAATGATTCATTAGATTAATAGACAGAATATGATGAAATGCTGAGAATATGATTCGGGAAGAAATGATGTTAGTAATCTGGATTAATTGTGCCAAAACAAAATTGTACATTTTCCATGTCTACAAGAATGAATACTTGAATGCTTGGGGTTAAAATGAGAGAAATAACCTTGTATTTATACTCAATTATGCAAGAATTCCCAAAATTACAACACTACAAGCTGACATCAAATCTAAGAGAATAAAATCCCGCCAAAAATTTGAATTTTGGTCACATGGGACTCATTCGCCTAAGATGGCAAATGAGTCTCATCTAGCACAATGTATGGGACCAAAAATGAAAAGTGTCTAGAAATGTGTAAAAATAGGTTTGGAACCTGAAAACCTAGGTGGGACTCATTCACCCAAGGTGGCGAATGAGTCCCAGATCACTAAATTTGGGCCACTCAAGCCAGAAACACTAGAATTATGATCAGTCAATTATTTGTGTCGAAATTATCCTCGAAAAGATGCAATAGATGAGACTTGTAGATGCAAAATAGGGCCAATTAAGGCATAAGGAAGCCCAATTATTAATGACAAGCCTAGAGGAATGAGAAAGTGTGTTACAACACTCCAAATAAGGTAAGATTAATGTTAATTATGATTAAAATTATGTTTATTATGCTTAATTGTGTGATAAAACCCTAGAAAAGTGTGAAAGTGAGTTACAACATTTTACAACACTTTAGCAAGGTACCATTAAAATCCATTAGTTCACAAGGGCCCAAGACCTAATGTGAATGTGTTATCCACATTACAACATCAAATCAAGGCAACATCGAGCCAAAATCACGAGGGCTTGGACAAGCCAAAAAAAGTAGAAGGATTATTTTTTCGGTGGTCACAATTGTTATCGAAGCCCAACTACAAAAATTGGACCATTAGAAGGCATAAGGTGCTAAAATAAAAGCTAGACTGCATTGGATAAAGGAAGGGAATAAAGGTTCCAAAGTTTTCTTCAAATATCTCAATTATAAACATAAGAAGGAGAAAGTAGAGGCTATAATGACTAAAGGTAAACTTCTCATAGATCCTGTTGAAATTACTAATTTGTTCCATAATTTTTATGAAAAAATAATTAAAGAAGAGAACAATTGGCAAGATATTCCAAAAACTTTGGAAGAATAGGTTCAAAAATGTATTCCTAATAGGATTGATATATGTTACAGTCAATATTTGGATCAAATCCTCTCCATAGAATAACTTGAACATGCCCCTTTCTCTATGAAAACAATAAAATTCTTGGTTTTGATGGTCTTCCAGCTGAATTTTATCAAACCATGTGGCATCATATCAAAGATTATTTTTATATGATTTACTTGGAAGTGCTTTAAAAGGGTTCCTTAGGTCCAAGTATTAACAAATGTTTGATCAAACTTATTCCTAAAGGGAAAACATAGATTTTATTGCTATTACCTTGCTAAATACTTCATACAAAATTATAGCTAAAGCTTTAGCTATCATAACTAGGCCAATTGTGCAAGGTATAGTGAGAACTAAACAAACACGTTTCATAAAAGAAAGATTTATGCTTGACAATCTTATGCTAGCTTGGGAGACTATGGAGTGGGCTCAACAATCATGTCAAAATGCTTTAGTGATTAAGTTTGAATTTGATAAAGCTTATGACATAATTCGTTGGCATTCCATTCTTAAAGTGCTACAATGGTTGGGTTTGGGTCCAAAGATCCAAAATCATGTGCAAATGTTGTTTAAAGATACTAATGCACACCTTGTTATTAATAAATCTATATCAACCTCCTTTGAGCTACAATGTTGTATAAGGAAAGGGTGTCCCTTATCCCCTTTGTTATATGTTCTTATCATAGATGCGCTTGGATATTTTTTTAAAAAGGCTAAGCAGATGAAACTCATTAGAGGTATATTCATTCCCCAGGACAAGGTGGTTGTCAACTCTCACTTTGTTGATGACAACATGTTATTTATTCAATACTCTGAAGAGGAACTAAATCACACCTTGGGTATCCTCAATATTTACTATGTTGTTTCTGGATCTCAAGTAGCACATAACAAAACTAAATTTTTAATGTTCATAGAACTACCCCATCCCTCATTGGATTCCTAAAGAATGGAGGTTTACAAGATATTTGAGTATTCCTTTTGGCATAGGGGTCTCTAAAATGTGGAAGTTGTTCTTAAATAGACTAAAAGAAAAAATTGTTCAATTGGGCCACAAATTTCTATCTTTAGCAAGTAAAATATAAGTTTCTAACAAGATTATTATTGTTTCTCATGTTTATTACTCCTCTTGTTGGATGCCTTCTAAGAAAGGTTATGAAGTATTGAATAAAATAATTCAAAATTTTATTTGGTCTAAATGGGATGGTATTGCTTGTTTTATTGCATCTTCTTGGTCTCATTGTATTCAACCAATAACTAAAGGTGGCCTTGGCCTCATAAACTCCAAAACTCAAGGGCTTTTCCTTGTGACTAAATGGATTGTTTGAGCTGTGAGTGGAGATGAACCATGGAAAATTTTGGTCTGTCACAAAATCATGGAAGCTTCAATAAAAAAATAAAAATATGTGTATTGGTTGGATAAGATGTTAATGTCTCCCTTCTTTAAAATCAAAGCCTCTTTTCCTCTTCAATCTATTTGGAAAGCTTGGAAACAAGTTTGTCAATTTTTAGAGTGTAATAACTCCTCCTCGTAGCATGGTTTGTTACTCCCCAATTGTTTATTTACTATTTACTATTAAACTAGTAGGGTAAATGTGAATGTAATTTGGATTCTGAATGAGAATAAATTGTGCTTGCACTTTTTTATCAATGAATTATGAATGAATGTTGTTTCATTTAAATGATATGTGAAGAAATGCATATATGTGAAATGAATGGTTATTGAATTATGTATTCTAACTATGGAGATATATTATGTGTAATGCATATTTTGTTGAATAGTTGACACCATGGGAATGTGCTAGTTGATGTAGGTATATGTTCATTCCTTCAGGTGTGAGGGGAATTATCACTCAAAAGAAGATCTTGGTCGAGTAACTAGTAATGTAATCTAACTAAGCTTATACACACACTCACCATAGAATAGTTGAGTCAAGTTAATATTTTGGTATCTGGTAAGTCATCCGTAGTATTAAAATAAGGTCTCTATCACTGCATTCTGCAGTTCTCGAGCTTGCCATTTTAAAGCTAATGCTTAATTTCCAAATTTGATTGTCTATGTTTGTCATTTGCCTAAGGGCTAAATATTGGTGGACTCACTTGGGATAGGTGAAAGCTTTAGCTAACTTTGTGTAATCTTTTAATGTCAATGATCAATTGACAATTTTCTTCCAAGGTGATTTTCTACTGCTGCCAAAGCCCAACATGACTAAACTTTTGCATCTATTGAATTTAATGGTGAGATGGGTTTGTGGAAATAGCACTTGAAGTAATTTTCTTTCGTAGGTACATAGACATGCAGCCTCTAATTTTGCCAAAATTGTTCTTCTAATACCCGCCTACAAGTTTGGTTCTAAACATGAGTCACTCACCAGGGGCAGGTGAAGTTCTCTTATATCATGTTGCAAAATTCTTGAAGGTTATGAAGAGGATGTATTAAATATGATATATTTGGTCACAGATGGGGAAGAAAGAAAACTTATCCACGGAACCCACAGAGTATAGAGATGGGCTTCCTCCCCTCTTAGAGAATATCTTTTTAATTTCTCTATTAACGTTGTTTTTTAGGAGACTTAGGGAACAAATAAAATGGGTCGGTTTTCCATTGAGCTCTGCAGAAAATATGTTGCAATTATGGGCCTCAACAAACTGTTATGTTTACTGGTTATATATAAGATATAAAGGCCTTGTCAAACTAATTGAAACTTTTCTCGGTATTAAAGTATTAGCAATGGAGCTTAAAATTCTTGTAATCCTTCCCTTTTGATGGTTGTTTTCTCACTGCACCATTGTGTATAGAAGTGCTTGTTTTAAAATATATTTTCATTAGTTCATGCATACTTTTCTTGCCATAATAATTGTTCTGGCTGTCAGTTTATAGGTAATTAATGCAATTTCAGAGTATTATAGAAGCATACGGGGAGGATATGCATTGCTTCTCACTCTTCAGGACATGGCAGTTTTCTATTGTGCTCTACTGAATATATGGAGCTCAACAAACTATTATGTTTACTGGTTATGTATAAGATATAAAGGCCTTGTCAAACTGATTGAAACTTTTTCTCTGTATTAAAGCATTAGTAATGGAGCTTAGAGTTCTTGTATCCCTTTCCTTTTGACGGCTAGTTTCTCACTGCACTGTTGTGTACAGAAATGCTTGTTTTAAAATATATTTTCATTTGTTCATGGGGTGATCCCACAATAGTGGTTTACAATTTTTGGCCAAAATGGACACTGATATTATTTTTTTTAACTAAATCTTCACATTCAGGCACCTATAGCAGCTAAACCGTGAGGAATTTGAAGATGATGAAAACTAGAGTCTTATCACATTTTGTCTGTAGATTCTAAAAATATTTTTTTCAAAATTTTTGAAATCAAATTGCACTTCTTTTTCCATCTCCCACAAAAACTAGTTTTTTTTCAGAAAACAACATTTTAAAAAAGTGACGCTCACTGTATACAACATAAAAAAATTTGTATGAAGGATAAAATTCTATTTTTTTCTAATTTAGATTTGTAACTAAGATATCTAGCACTTCCATTTGGTCTCATAGTTTTTTATTGAATAATTTTTCCTAAATCAAGTTACGAAGTCAAACCAATTGCAATTCAAACATAGGCAGACTATATACAACATAACTTTTTATGTATGTATCTAAATTCAATTTTTTTTTTTAATGGATCAAGGACATCAATACCCAACACAAAAATATTTTGAAAAAAATTATTTTGATAATTTGCTATTTTTCCACATGTGCAGAACAAAGACCTTCATTTTTGATGAAAAACCTATGTTTAGTAAAACTAAAAAAACAAATACATAATAAAACCAAAACATATTAAAATTATATTCATTGGATAGCTCGTTCTGAGGACTACCATAATAATTTGAAATAAATTTTAAACGAATTCATTTGATCCCCCAAAAGGTAAATCAAAAGTGATTTTTTATCAGCATTTTGATAGGTGTAAAGGAGACTCATTTATAGGTATGGTTTAAAACTAGCAAGGTTCTATCCAAGGGGGTTTGATCTAAGGTGGTTTGATCAAACCCTCTTCAATTGTAATCCTTAAAATAAAATTTTTTAAGGCTTAAATCATTATATTTTCTAAAAATATGTGATTTTAGCAAAAATTAGTTCCTCTCAGAAATTGTAAACCAGCTTTGTGGGATCACCCCATGCATACTTTTCTTGCCATAATAACTATTATGGCTATCATTTAATAGGTAATTAATGCAATTACAGAGTATTGTAGAAGCATATGGGTGCAATATGCGTTGCTTCTCTCTTCAGGACATGGAAGGTTTTAATTGGATACTCAAGGTTCTCATATATTGTCATAGTTTTACACCTACAAGTCATGTATCATTGCCATGGTTGATAATTATGATATTGCTATCAGGATTCAACCGTGTAGTTTTCGAGTCAAACTCATTGACCCATGATTCATGAGTAGTGGTTCACAAGAACCCCTCTCTCATGGTAATGAATGGTCCACTTAGCACTCATTGCATCTAGGTGATGCTCACAAAGGTGAAGCATTGGTCCATCCCAAGAGGTCACCCATCCCAGTACTGCTCCAGCTCAAGCGTGCTTAACCACGGAGTTTCCCCCAAGGTTAAGCCCACTTAGCTTGCTACCCCATTTGCAAAACCTTTAGCAAGTGGACCATTCATTATCATGAGAGATGGGTTCTTGTGAACCACTACTCATGAATCATGGGTCAATAAGTTTGACTCGAAAAACTACACGGTTGAATCCTAATAGCAATATCATAATTTGACTCGTTGTGGAAGAAACCTCCTACTTGTCAATGGTTGATAATTTTTCAACATTATTATTTTGAGTCAAAAGGCTGCTCTCCGATTGTTGTTAAAACTTAAAATCTTGAAGGTTCAATCCTTACAGGATGTGCTAAACTAGGATACAAGCATGTATTAGGCAGTACTATTAAGAAAACCTAGAAATTAAAACCCCAACAGAATGCCCATGAAGCACACTGGGGTTTCATAGTTATCTATTGAGAGCTTTAGTTCACATGGTTCTATTGAGTTATGATCATAGTTGCATTGATATTAGAATGAATATTTAAGTGAAGCTTTCGCATCATAAATGCTTCTGATCAAGTTATGATTTGTGTTGAAGGATATCAATTATTTTTTAAGAATTGCCGTACTGGCATTGAGTGCTTATCACAAGTTTGCACCAATGATCGGCACAAAGCACAATACGGTTGACCTATTTCAAATCAAGTTGGTAAATAAGGCTTTTTTATGATCATCTCCAAGAGTAAATGATGTTTTTTGTATTCCTCATATTTCCTCGATAATCTAGTTGTGTGTTTCACTTTGATAATGAGGTTACACAACCTAGGCAGTGCAACCCTATAATTGTTGGTTTGTGTTAAACAGTTAAAGCCTTGCTCTTTCATTTTCTTGACAAAAAATGACAATTTTCTTGATTTGAATTTGTAAACCGTCATAATTGAGTTGTGATTATATTACTTACAGATTCGTGGTAGATGGTGTGCCTATCAGAGTGTTTAGAAATAAATTCATTGCAGCCTACCATGATTTCCAAGCACATAATTTATTCAACGGGAGATGTCAGATATGAGAAAGATGCGATAAAGTGTTTCTGAAAGAAAAAAATTACAATGGGTAAAAAACACTACATGATTTATAACTATGGCAATGACAGAAAAAGATATACAGTCCCTCCATGCGATTTTGAATGGATACCAGCTACTGCTGATGCTGTGAAAGCAATATCTTTGCATGCAGTGAAAAGTACAGTCAAACCATCTTCATTTAGTAGAAACAACAGAATGTTTTTAGAATGAAATAAAACACAAATAGTGTAAAACACCCAATTCTGTTTATCATTTTTTTGGTTTTTAAAACATTGTAGCCTCTAGTCTTGTTATGAATTTTATGTGTTACCTTTTGAAACTTAAACAGATCAAGATTTTCCCAAATCAATGAAATAAACATGCATGTCTGCCAGAGCAGTTGCAACAACATCATCTGATAGTAAATTCTAAAACTTTTGCATTCCATTTGAAGACATTGCTCTTGAGGAATTCTGTGAAACAATTCTCATGCCTTCCTCTATCCTCTATCATGCCATCTCTAAGATTTAGTGTTTTGCATAAATATCAATTTTTATTTATATAGCTCTCATATTGGCGTGGGTAGAAAAGATGTTTGTAAAGTTTGAGTAGTTCATCTTCACACCTGCGATCACATTTGCTTGATCTTTTAAAACAAAACAAAATCAGATCAAAACTGTTCTTACACACTTTGACAGGAACTTCGCTGCTCTGCAGCTCTTGTTTCAAACGTAACAGACATGTAGACAGAAAAGAAAAACCTTACATATCAACTAATTCCAATCATACATCAAATCCAAAGATATGATAGGAATGCTAAAAACAAATAACATCATTTGAGGAATAATATATATAGAGCAAAAGTCACTTGTGTCCGTCTAGCCAAACAAATTGAACACGAATATAAGAAAAGTGACCCCCATATACTATCAAGTAACTAATACTAATTGAGTAGGCTCCATTATATCGTCTCTGGGTATAGTAAAAGCCCTTCTAAACTTTCTGCTTCCAACTCTCATTTGCCATGAAGGTGAACAAGGGAGAGCTTGATCTCCACTCTGGGGATTGGAGTCGAATACGACTGTATTGTTGCCACCAAATCGTGAAGCTACTCTGCTCCAAAAATACCTCTACAGAAATACTCTTATCTGTGATCATACTCCCAACGTATTCTTCGAACTCAAGACACTCTTTCAGAGAGGCATTTATCTCTTGCTGTTGTTGGAGACTTATCAAGGCTTTACTAGCCTCTTCTAAACGAGCCCAAAAACATGAGTCCTGAGTTAAGGATGCGAAATTTGTGCGGCCCTTTCTTTCTCTACCACTGCGAGTTTGCTCTTTTTCTTTCATCCATTTCTCCAAAGCTACGTGACGCTCAGGTCGGACTCCATCTGAAAGATAGCTTTTGTTTTCCTTCCGTATATGGTAGTACTCTGCAATGTCCAGAGGCTCTACAAGCCTTCTATATGCAGTGCCAGCATTGATCCATTTATTTCTGGTTCGGAAGTCACTGGGCAACACATGCTTCTTTTCCATGTCAACGATTTTATCCCAGAATTCTCCCAACCTTCCTCTAGCCAAATTTACATGAAAATCTTGCTTTTCACCTTGCTGTTTGAAAGCATCATAATTGCACATGGTCTTGTCCTTGCAACGCATTTTGTACCATTCCACCTCTGCCAAATAACTTTGGTTCGTGCTCAACTCCACATTGAGTTTCTCAATGTTCATATCTTGCTCATTTTTCACCTCTCCAGCCTTTTTGAGCGCAAAAAATGCATGATCGTCCTGCTTAAAAATCAAAACTCGTCAATTTCAGTGTCTAAACAAAGGAAACATCATCAAGAGGAAAGAATACAGAAAACTAAGAACCTACCCCATTGGTAAAATGAAACAACTAATAAATGCATTCCAACAGATCTTGATAGGTGTTGAGGTGTGCTGTTGATTTGTTTCTTGCTCTCTCTGTATCACTGTATTGAGATATTAAGTATTTTATGTGGTACGTCCTCATTATATATCTGGTTTGAAGTTTTTAAACCCTTCTTTTAAAACTGCAGTTCAACAGAAGTCTGGGGGGTAGCCCATGTCTAGTTAATCGTATTTACAAGCTGTTGATCCATGTCGAATATACTCACAATTTTGATTTTGAGTTTGGTGATACATTGGGATTAAACACAGCCCACACTTACTTATTAGTGCTAACATTCAAAGCACGGATTGAAGCCGGATGGAAGGCTATTAGACTTTATCACAAGGATGAAGAATCCGGTAGTTTAAGTTAAAGAGTATACCAAACCTCTGAGGAATGACCCCTTCTAATATGAGATAAAATATTAGTAGAATCACCTTTGAGGCTTCAGGGAAGGTAGGCTCTGCCCTCCCTGTTGTTGGCACCTCATCTCCTTTCCCCATCCTGCCTTAATCTAAATCTTACAATGCAGGGACCTAATAGTAAAATATTCATTTTTCTTTTTTCATATTTTATATATTATTTGTCTATTTTATTTGACTAAAATCGAGTTTTATGTGTTTATTTGGCAAATTCTCACTAGCTAAATGAGCTTACAAAGACTAGGTTAAAATCTGGCATGAGAAAACTAAATTTCGGGAAAAAAAGTTACTTATAATGAAATATAAAAATTAAGAAAAAACCAACAGCAACAACAATTTTTGCATATTGTATCTATTATGATTTTCAGAGCAAGAATCATGAAAGAGTGATACATACAAAAGTTAGCACAATCAATGAGATTACCTGAGCTCCAACACCGATTGCTTCCAATTCCGAGGCTATTCCCATCTCAAAGGAGGAAATGGAGGAGTTCGAGACGAAGTTTGCAAACTGTCTTGCATTTAGCAAGGCTTCATCGATACCTTCCAACATATGGCCATAATTCGTGTGCTCTGAAACACAGGTGCCTGCAATTTGATCGAATGGTTTTCCTTCTTGGCTTTGCATACTGAAATGCAGCAACTTACGAACAGCTTCAGAGTCCTCAAAACAAGCTGCACCATGGGTTGAACAGAACATAAAAGTACCAATGGGCACATACGGGCTTCTAAGACCAGATTCTTCAGGGTAATTGTTTCCTATTGTAGATGTGCACTTCAGGACATTGTTACGAAGAGTCGTGGCAGCATCCTGGATAGAAAGATGTGATACATCAACACAGTCAATGCCCATTTTCCTCCGCCAGTGAGGTACAATTGCATCCAAGGGCTTGATAATTGCTTCATATGGTGCAAGGGACATCCTAGGAACAATATCATACTTGCAGACAACATGACAAAATCTGCCCAACCAATCCTCGCGCCCAATTGCCTCCTGAAATATGGAATTTCCAAACAAAGGAGCACCAAATGTAATGCAAAAGGAATTGGAGTTTCTCAACCGCTTTTCTAGAAACCAGAGAGTGGCCAAGGCTGCAACTGCACCTCCTATGGAATGGCCCACAAATATAATGGCCTGTTCTTTTAAACCTTGTATCTGATGGAAGAAACAAAAAAGGGAATTACATTTTACTTATAATCTTAGATATCCACTAAATAAAGTAAAATAGGCTATTTCAATGATGGCACTGAACAATTGAGGAATATCTGATTGACAATAATTGATTAAGTGTCTAGCGTTGTGTGACTGAGTGCTAAAGCTCGAGCATCAACATGATGACGACATGGCTCAAGTCTCTCCTTGAACTATTGGGACTGATCCTCATATCATTGTGGCTGCGACACAGCAGGCCAAAAATTCAAGGTGAATATTGCTTGATAATCCCTAAGGCATAAAAATATGGAGCACTGAAATTTACGAATATTGGGCGCACAACAACTTAGGTATTCTGAAATGTAAAAATATTGGGTTACAAAAATATGGAGTTACTAAAGCATACTAATATTAAGGGCTGTTTTTACCAGGGTCCAAACCTTTATGTTTCACATTATGATGCATATTTTTCCTTTCCTTGACTAACAAGTACTTTTCCTTGGCTAGGTGTTGATAACAGCAGAAATAATATAGTAGAAAATTGCTATATTTACTTAATAAAGAATGTTTACATTTAAATTTTTAAAGAAATGAATTAAACCTTTTTTAAATATAGATCATCCCTCCTCTGTAGTCATTACATCATATGTGATCGCTTTCAAATAGGAGCTTTCACAGTGCAAAAGAGTGCTTTTGATGCATTTTCATTCAATGATAATAAATAGACTTCTGTTTAATAGACCTCTTTAATGGTTTCAACTTTCAATAAATTTTGGGCTCTTTATCTAATCAGTCACATTTACACTCTTTACTTACAGCAGATTCTATTTTACTTACAAGAATCATCTTTCAAGAGGTTCTTATCTCTTTGGACACTTCACTAAGAAAGCCACATTCAATTAGCTCTAATATCATGATATAACTTTTAAAATTACAGCAAGAATATTATAATATAAATATTATTTAAAAATTGTTATATTTATTCAATAAAAAATTATTATATTTGTAACTTCAAAGAAGCAACATAAATTCCTGTAATCATAAATCTAAGTAGGACAGTTAACACTCAGTGACATCTTGATCACCTCTAAAACTCATACTGTAACAAACTTCCAAAACTGAAACTAACACTACTAGTTCTAATGTCATGATAAAAACTTATCAGCAAAAATATTATAATAATTACTATTTAAAAGAAAATTGCTGTATTTATTCAATAAAGAATGACTTTATGTAAAGTTTCAAAGAAGCAACATAAACTCCTATATTCAAGAATTTAAGTATGACAATGCATTGACACTGAGTGACATTTTGGACATTTCTAAAATTTTAGGATCCTTTCAAACCTTCTTCTGATTCATAGCTCCAGTTCAAAATATTTATCTAATCAAAAACATTCACATACATTGATTCATTAATTCAAACAGATGAAATTTTGTTTATAATAATACATTTGATAAATGCCCTGTAAATTAAAAAAAAAATAATTGCATAAATTTCTGTATAGAAAGATCGAGAATGACCAAGCATAGAGGAGAACATAATTCTAACATTGATAGTGAATAAATTATAAACAGATTTAAGCTACCTGACATATACCGTAAATTTCTAGTATTCCTTTTCTAGAGTTCTATCTGGAGCTTCAGTTTCCTAGGTGACAGATTCCTTCGATGCAAGAAATTGATTATAATCGTAATTGGGGATTTATTGAATGGTTTTAATTTTACTGAGGTTAAGATCAACAAGCTTTGGGTTAATTTGCTGCACTTTTAAATGAGTTGTATTATATTCTGTGTGTAGCAGTTATGATCAGTTTATAATTGATATGAGTTTTTCACAGTTCATCAGTAAGAATATTTTGAAAAAAATACACATAGATATTAATCTAATCAATAAGAATATTTTTAACTAAAAATATACATAAATATTAATTAGATATTCCATAATTAATTAATAAATATTAATTAGATATTTCATTAATTAATAACATCAACTAAGAAAAGTGCATTAGATAAGAGCTCGCTTTCGGAATGCAAGAGCAGGGATCCTACATCACAAAGCAACCTTGTAATATGGATTGAAAGTTCTACTCACCTTTTCCTTGAAATCTGAATTTTCCAGAATATGCCGGAATCGGTTGAGAGCTCCCTTGTGAACTAGGGCCGGTTTTGCAACAACACCCTTTAAGCCAGCAGAGAAAGTTTTCTCATTCTGGATATTGCACTCTCCATATTTGCTATCTGAGACAATAAAATCTTCTTTATGAAACGAAGGGAAGATCACATATACTACACCTCCCTCTTTTATCAGAAGAAAACTCTCTCCTTTATCGTTGGAAATACTACATATCCCTTCCCAAGCCTTGGGCAGGATACCACAGGTAGCAATTAAAGTTGCAAGCTCCTGGCCAGAACTAAACCTATAACAAGAAATCTTCAAATTAGCACCACGTGGGCATTACAAAAACCAAACCTCATTTAGTTAAAACCCTCTAATGGTTTCCTGAGTAAACTGGCTTCGATTTTTTTCAAAAAAAAAAAAAAAACAATTCAGATTTATATTGTCTTTTGAGCACACAATAGACATTCTGATTGATTTTTATCAAACCCATCTCTACTTAGTTTTATGAGGTCTACATTCCCATACAAATCAATTAACAACAGGAAAAAAGAAATTAAGATACCAAAATTTCACTCTATAATGTAAATGTAAAGATTTTTGGATTAAATTATATGAGTATTTTTTCATCCATATTTCGAATCGCACTTGATGATTTATCATCAAAATGAGAAAACAAAAAAGGAAAATTGATAGATCAAAAATATAATCTGAAATATTGATGAAAAAATATACACATAATCTAGTCCAAAAATCTTTAAATTAAAAAATAAATATATATATAGAAAAACTTGTAACTCAAATGAAAACTTACTGTGGAGGGTTTGTAGAATCTATATCCAGGTTTATGGAATCTATATCCATGGCTTGTCATCTGTTTAGCACTTGAATTCTGAAGGGAAGTGCTTTTATAGGCTTTTTTTTCTTTTTTCTTTCCTTTTTTAATTTAAACGAAATATAAATATAAAACATTCTGAAAGCAGCAACATCTAAGAAACGCATAGGAAGAAACAAATCATTTCAGTGGAAATATCTTGTTTTCTTTCTTTTTCTTTTCCTCTATTATTTAAATAAAATTAAAAAATTCAGAAGCAGCAGAACATCATCTAAGAAACGCATAAGAAGAAACAAGTCATCTCAGTGGAAATGTCTTATTATCTTTTCTTTTTCCTTTCCTCTATTATTTAAATAAAATTAAAAAATTCAGAAGCAGCAGAGCAACATCTAAGAAACGCGTAGGAAGAAAAGTCTGGGGGGCAAGTCATCTCAAATTTTCTGCCATATGAAGACTTTGTATTGAATACGTTGCAAATATTCTAATACTTTTCTTAGAGGTTAAGAAAGAGAAAATACAAAGAAAGTCCTTGGAAGCTCTGTGGAAAAGGCCGCTTAGTTTTGGGCCAGACCATATGGTTTGGTATCTAATCGACAAATTGTACTATGTCAACTATTTGGGCTACTTCTGTTCTGGTAATGCAGCATTTGTAAATTGGTAGCTTTTAAATCCATTATTCACATTTTTTGTTCATAAATATTCCGTTTGACTATAAATGTTATTTTAAAAGTTGAAAAGCGTTATATTAATCGTATAAATGATTGTGCGTTAATCACAACAAACATCTGGGAAGGAAACAATGTCTGAAAATTTCTGAGATTAATTAGGTGTTTGTTTTGGTCTGTTGGGCTTAAACAATCGATCATTACACCAGTTATTTACAATGAGAACAGATCCCACCAGTTGTTTATTTTGGTCCATTAATTTCTTCACCGTACTTTCGTATCTGCCTTCAGAAGAGACGTACAAACGTCTTTTGGAATTTATATGCGAGATTGCCATGATGTTTCTTAGCAACGAAGCCATTTTTTTTTTTCTACTTTCCATCGTTCCAAGACGAGGGTGATTAAAAGATACGGTCAAGATCTTTATCTTATCCTCATTTTTTTTTATGATGTCAGAGTTTTGTAGTCAGCAAAATCTGGTTTTTTGGTTAGTTCATTTCAAATCATTCAATTTTACCATAAATCAATGATCTATTGACTCACTTCTTTTGATTTTGGATGATAAATTGTAATTGAAATTTGAATGGTTATTTTTTTCTGTTGTAAAGTAAAATGTTTAAATTTTTTTTATGAAGATCATCTACAAATTATTTGGGGCATGATCCTAACCTCATCCCTTTTTCGATGTCGGAGCCTTTGCACTCAACAAGACTTGATTCCTGGTGGACTCATTTAAAACCTTCAACTTCACCAGTAGACCAAGGGCCCATTGACAAATTAGGCCTTTGGTCTACTGTAATATTAATATTAGTAATAAATGCAAATGTTTTAGGGGTATCCATTCCACCAAATTCACCCGAAGTATGATCCCGACCTTATTACTAAAATATTAATATTAGTAATAAATGCATATGTTTTAAATGTACACAAACTAGTTGTTGTGACGCCTTCCGACGTTATTATATCTATAACTTTAATGGGTTATAGTTTTCAATTAGAGTAAAATTTTGTTAAATAAAAAAAATCACAAAGATATCAAGTTTCCACAATCCATCTTGTAATTGAAGTATAATTTTTGGATTTGATTGTGCCATTATTTTTTCATCAATGTTTTGAATCACATTTCATGATCCATCATGAGGATGAAAGATAGTTATAGCAACAAATCCAAATGATGGATCCCATATTGTGATTTGAAACGTTGATGAAAAAAATGACGACACAATCAAATCCAAAAATTATACTCCAATTAAAAATATCAAAAGTCAATTCTTTAATTATATAGAAGATAATATAAAATATATATAATTTATCAAATTGAAGGATGAAAATTATTCTAGCATTTTTTTATGAATAATGTATATATTAATAATTAAAAGATAATGTTACACACATTCACAAAAAAAATGGGTGGAAATAATCAAGTGAGAAATTCAAATAGCCACAACTATTATAATATTTTTTATTACAAAGCAATAAAATAATCTTTTCATTCATTTAGACAATAATTTACTAAATAATTCACAAAATTTATAAAAATGAGAAAACTTCCTTCTAATATCATAGGTAAAGGTGAAATATAAATTTACAATCATTTCAAATTGTGATTTTTAAATTGAGATAATAATAATTAGGTATTTAGAGATTATTTATAGATGCTTTTTCAATATGACCCTCAATTTGTTTATGTAGGATTACCTACATATTTGTTTCCATGTGTCCATGCCTTCATAATAAGAATATAACTGGATATTCATAGATTTGGCAATCTGCAAAGTAGTGACAACATTATGAAGGTGTGCTCCTTGCAATCTATGGCCCCAATGTTTATTGTTGTTTATGTATAGTTAGACCCCATTCTTTATGGATTCTTAGTACTCAAGTTATTTTGTGGAATTTTTCATTAGTCACCATGTGAGACTAGAGTAATTAGAACCACTTTTTTTTAATTTGTTTCATGCATATCCAATGTAATGTTGAAAGTTCATGACAACAAAGAGAGATAGATCAAGTGTTTTGCTTTCATTTTTGTAGATGATAGTCATCATTTTTTAAAGTGTGTCATTAACAATTCTAGTTGTAATCCACAAACTCATATTTAGTGTAACTTGTTGTTTGACATGTACAACGACACTTTTGCCTCTAGTTGTTCATTGTTTGAAATTGAATTTGTTATGCCCCTTTTTTGCTTGAAAATGTAATGTGCTACTAGTGTGGCCGTTGATTTTAACACTTTTTTGTTATGTGTTGCAACCAAGTCATTTGTTACAAATAAATATATGGAAAAAAATATATCTTATTACTTTGCAAATATGCTAGAATTGGTGCATGGGATAAGGATTTGTAAATTTATTTGTGCTTCCTTAGCATTCCTTTTATTTTAAGAAGGTTGTGAAATTTGATTAGGGTAGGTTCATCCCTATGCTAACAAAAAATTATGTCTAATATGATAATTTTTTAAAAGATTCTCCAAAGTTTTAACCTATACAATGATCTACATACATTAAAATGCCCTATAATGATGGCAAATATTAAAAATGTGTGATGTCTAATTGTGACCGTAATGTGTAATATTTGTGTTTAAAATATTCCTGGAATGGATAACTTGGATGCCCATGAAGAATTGTGGCATATTATTTTTTAGTTTTTTGTAAAGTGCAAAGCCGTGTCACACTTTTATAAAGGAAATGACCAACTTTGATCCAACTTGTTAACTTGAATCACTAGATAGTGGCATATATTCTTTGAATTTTGAAATTATATGTTGTCGAAAGAGATTGGAGATGGATAAGATTATATGTCAAGTGCTCACACTAGAAACAACAATTCATTCAAACATTGAATTAAAATGACAAGAGAAGTCCTCAATTTATAGATTTTTGGTATGTACAATGGAGGGCTAGGATTTTTTAGAAATATCAAGGTTCTATATTGCATGATATCACTTGGAGGATAGGGTATGGATAAGTGGCTTAATTAGATTGGTGAGGATGGAGGCTACATTATTCAAGGAGAAATAATCAGTGGGTTGTGTGCTTGGGATGAAGTGGATGGTAGTGATTAAGGGGGGTACTTGGAGGTATTTTGAGAAATTTTAAAAAGTGGACTTTTGGAGTCTTCCCATGCTTAAAGTACTTTTGGGAAAATCTAAAATTATGATTTTGGGAGTATGTGGAGATTTTTCCCATACCTCAAGTACTTTTGGGTTATGCCATGGTATACAACATATGACAAGTGTACCCATGTGGGAAATTGGTCAAATAAAAAATTGATTGAGCATTGTTTAGTCATGTGAAAATAATTAGAGAAGAATTAGGTGATGTGAATAGGAAAATAATCAAATGTGCACAAAATAACCAATTAAATAAATTATATGGGTATCTATTTAATTTTTGAGATGGGGAGAGGGTAAGGTCTAGATAAATGAATATTTGGTATTTATTTATCAAGATTAGAGCATATAAGAAGGGAAAATTTAATGATTCTAGATTAGAAATGGAAGTGGGAGAATATTAGAATTATTAATTAAAAATAATTATATTATTTAATTAATAATAGAGTGAAAACTGGATAATTGATTAAATATAAATGATCAATTCTAGAGGAAATAGTTAGAATCAAGAGAGGGTGTCCATGTTATGTGTCTAAATAAGGAAACCAAAATAAGGAGTGGTAAACACTAATTTTATATAATGGTGAATAAGCATAATGAAGGAATGGAGATAAACCTAAGCTAGGGTTTCCTAGGGTTTGAAAAAGGGAAAAGAAAAGATGGGGAATGAAAAATAAATACAAAATCATTATGAGGAATGATGGAAATGGGTGGAGAGGGGTTAGGGAGATTTTATGAATTGGTGTAGGTATATTAGATATGGAAGCGGGAGAACAATGAAGTTACTAATTAAATAATATTATAATATTTAATTAGTAATAAAGTAGGAATTGGATAAATGATCAATTATAGAGGAAATTCGTAGAATTGACAAGTTTTCAATTTAAAGTGTCTATATTTTTCTCCACTTTGAAATGACTAATGTAATGTTATTTCAAATATAAATAATATATAGCAATTTTGAAAGAGAAAGGGAAGCTAAGATGCCCTAGCCAATTATAAAATAGAATAAATATGATACTAAGTTGGTGCCCCCTTAAGAGTCTATGTGGTGAAAAAGAGCATGAGTGAGCTCTCAATAGAAGAAAATGAGGTGAAAATGGATAGAGGAAAAATGATGATGAATAAAAGAAAATGGAGTAGAAATACAAAAATGAGAGAAAAAAATTGTAAAAAGGGGTGAATAAATAAGGATGGGGGATGAAAAGTATTCATTTTCACCTTAGCCAATGGTAAATAATATATAGAAAAAGTAGATGAGTTGAAGAGAAATGGAGAGCATGCTATTCCACGAGAATCAATTGAGTGAGTGAGGCACTATAGAAATTTGATAAATAGCGAGTCATTAGTAAGTGCAAATAAATTAGTATTTATTGCATTTCAATGTCATTAATGCACCTAGGAAATGGGTAGAAAAGTGCATCTACTAAATTCTAGAAAACTAGATTTGACATATGTGTGGGCTAGTCTAGTGGTTGTGTGGAAGGTTAAAATATATGCAAATAATTTTAGCATATCCATGATGTTTGTGGTAGTAGTAGTGTTGGAACATTATCCCTCAACCCTATACTTAAAACCTAAACCATACACTCTTAACCCTTAACCCTATGCCTTATACCCTCAACCCATACCCTAAACCCTATACCCAATATCCTAAACCCTAATCCCTATATTCTATACACTTAACCTTAGGCACTCAACCCTAAACATTATCCTTAGGCACTCAACCCTAAACATTATCCCTCAATCGTAAACCCTTAACCATATACTTAAGCCCTAATCCCTCAACCCTCAACCTTATACCTTAAAATCTCGCATCCTCAACCCTCATCCTTATACCTTATATCCTCAACCTTATACCCTAAACCCTGAACATTGACCCTCAACCATATACCCTCAACCCTATACTTAAACCCTAAACCCTATACTCTCAAACCTTAACCCTATGCCTTATACCCTAAACACATACCCTAAACCTTGAACCCTATATCCTAAACCACAATCCTTATACCCTACACACTTAACGAGTTAAACATTATCCCTCAACTATAAACCCTCAACCCTCAATCCTACACCCTCAAGCCTATACCTTAAACCCTAAACCCTCAACCCTCAACCCTCATACCTATACCCTATACCCTCAACCTTATACCCTAAACCCTAAAAATTATCCCTCAACCCTATACTTAAACCCTAAACCATTCACTCTCAACTCTTAACCTTACACCTTATACCCTTAACCCTATACCCTATACCCTAAACCCAATATCCTAAACCCCAATCCATATACCCTATACACTTAACTTTATACCCTCAACCCTGAACATTATCCGTCAACTGTAAACCCTCAAACCTATACTTAAACCCTAAACCCTACATTCAACCTTGTACCTTAAACCCTAAACACTAAATCCTAACCCCAATACCTAAACCCTATACCCAATATCCTAAACTATATTCCCTATACCCTATGTACACTTAACCCTATCCCCTCAACCCTGAACACTATCCCTCAACCCTCAACCCTGTATCTTAAACCCTTAAACCTACACCCTCAACCTCATCCATATACCCTATAACCTCAACCTTATACCCTAAACCCTAAACATTATCTCTCAACCTTATACCCTCAACCCTATACTCAAACCCTAAACCATACACTCTCAACCCTTAACCCTTAATCCTATACCGTATACCCTCAGCCCTATTCCTAATATACTAAACCCTAATACTTATACCCTATACACTTAACCTTATACCATCAACCCTGAACATTATCCCTAAATTGTAAACCCTCAACCCCATACTTAAACCTTACACCCTACATTCAACCTTGTACCCTCAACCCTCAACCCTCAACCCTATACTGAATATCCATAACCTTAATCCCTATACCTTATACACTTAACCCTATACCCTCAACCCTGAACACTATCCCTCAACCTTCAACCTTATACCTTAAACCCTAAACCCTACACCTTGCACCCTCATTTCTATACCATAAAGCCTCAACCTAATACCCTAAACCCTATACTCTAAAGCTTCAAGTTGACCATTTTGGTGTATAAATTTGACACACTTTTTAAAGCCACTTTGGACCACTTCTAATGGTGAATACTTGCTATAGGGAAATGAATGCCACAATAAATACTAAATTAGAGGATTTTGAATATAATATCTCCTCCCTTATTGATCCCATATATTTGATTAGGATTATATTCTAGTGGTCAATTCTATTACATCCTTATATGAAGAGGAAATCTTCTCATCTACTTGCTCTATAATGTGAGAGGTCAAGCCTAAAATAACACATACATACATTCATACATACAAACAACAAACATACAAAAAAGTTAAAACAAGGCATAGCACGAGTGTGTTATAACGTGCTCATGTTTTTGCCTACTTTGGGAATTTCCAAGCCTTAGGCTTGGATTTGCCTTGGATTTCCAACCCAAAGGCTAGAATTGACTTTCCAACACCCAAAAATGCGTTTTTTCTAGATTCTAAATAAAAAACACATAATCTCGAGTGTGCTCCCCATCATGTTTGCATGTGTTTCAAGGTCAAGTAAAAAAAACCTGGGTAATGTTAAGCTCTCTCTTAGCTATCTAACCATGTAATTTTTTTCACATTTTGACTATGTTAAGGCTTTCATCTTTAATTTCTTTTGTTGGTGTATTCATTTTTTGTCAAAAACCAAGGTTTGATATTTTTTTACTTTATTTTTAACCATTCATTGAAATTTCAAATAAATTACATTTTTAGAAACTAGACTCCATTCTACACATTCAAAAAATAATAATTTTCTATTAGTTTTCAAAAAAAATAGGGGGGAGCACACTCATTTTTTATTTTTCAGATGTGTCCACTTTGAAAATTAGTAAAAGTTCATATATTCATTAAAAAAATATCAAAAAGTCAGAGATAAAATACATGGTGTTAGCTAATTTCTCACCTTTTGAACAATTTTTAAAATACTAATTTTTTTAACATTTTAAGGGGGCCACTACAAACGCTATGTTAGATTTTAAAAAAAAAAATAGGACCAATTTGTTTGCCCCCTTTTGAACCCCTTAATCTATACCATTTAAAAAAATAGTAGTTTACAAAGTAGATTCAAAGCATTACAACTCTTCTTTTTGTTGCATCTTAAACTTTTCAATGTAACTATCTTCAGTTTCTCATCCAAGGTCAGTATTTCCTAATTTAGAAGAAAAGTGGCCACTTAAAACCCCTTTTTGACCCCTCATCTTTGTGCACTTACCCTTTCTAAAAAATTTTAAAAAAATTGACACAAATTCTCCAATTATAAAACTAAATAATATCCTACTTCACAAAAAAAAAAAATTAAATAACTATTATGACCAATTTTATTTATCAATCCTAATTATCATTATTTAATTTTAAATAATTTTATACTTCTTTATATATAATTCTAAAATTGATTTTTGATTTATAGTCTTAAAGTACAATCTCCCTCTCAAGCCCTCTCTTTGTGCCACTTGGCACAATCTTGTGGCTTGAGAGATTGCCTCTCATCTCCACCATTGATCTTCAACTCTAAATCCTAGCCCTCCATCCAAAATCATCCAATCTATTTGTTCCAACACTTAGCCATTTTTCACCTCTCTCACCCATTTTTCACTAGAGCATCATTATGCTATCGGATTTTTGAGTGAGCACACAACCAATCACACATCATGGGCACATCTACACAGCAAGAGGCTTCATATGCTAGTTTGAGCTCCCTATCACCCAATCTTAAGTGTTTTGCTTTTTTTTAGTCTTTTGCTTGTTTTTCTTACATTTTAGGAGATTAAAAACACTGCACACATTTCTGGCACACCAGTTGGGACCCATGTCATGGGTCTACTTTCACGTTTTTTGTTGTTTTAAGTTTTGCAAGTTTGAATTTTTCACCGTAGAGGCGAATCCACTCGACAAGCGATTCTACCTGGTTATACGGGTGAATCCACTCTCTCAATGGGTAATTCTGCTCTTGTCCCTCCTCTGCATAGGAAATTACACTCGTGACCATCCAATACCTAACTTGTAGGGGAATTCCTAACTTTGACCACCCGCAAAGGTGAATTTGCTACATAGACGAGTGAACCTACTAGCCCAATGGGCGAATCTGCTCCCATCCCTTTCTGTACAAGTGAGTCTACAGATAGGCGAATGCGCAACACCTAGATGGGAAAATGTGCAACCTTCAGATAGGAAAATGTGAAACGTTCATAGGTGAACCTAAGAGCTACAAGCACAGTTCTACGAGCACCTCACTTGATTTGCACGAATAGGAAAATTCATGAACTACAGAGGCAAATGCGCTAGAGTCCTACAAAGGAGAATCCACAATTGACATAAGTGAATCTGTGATCTACACGAGTGAATATGTGACATACAAGGATGAGTTTGTGTGGTCCGCGGAAGGTATTAAAAATATCAAATTTTGATAATAAATTTTTTTGTAGTGCTTTTATATTTTCCCTTTGCAAAAGAAAATATTTTGGGGATTCTCCCCCTGACCCCCCTTACACGAGGGATTGAACTATCCCTCCACACCCCCTTATCGTTGGGTTGGGTGTTTCACCCCATTGGGCTAACAATCATCTATTGTTCATCATTTTCTTTTGGCATCTGACCATCTTTTTTTGCAGCTTGTTATCATTTTCCAAGACCAAAGTATCAAACTACTAATTTGTTTCCTATAGGACAAGCGGTTGAAGACTTAGGTTAGATGATTTCCCTAACTAATTAGGCATATTTTCATTTTCTAAAGGGTTGATTAACACTTGTTTTTTGTGTTTGGAGTTAGCTATTGACATATGCTCTCCCCTTGCACCGTATGGTGAGCTTGGGGATCAGAAATTCTAGCTAACTCAAGCCCATTTTGTTACCTAGGAGGTGTTACTTTTGTGTGTATGCTCTCCTCTTGCACTATGTGTGAGCCTAGGGATCAAAAATGCCTAACACTTCCTTCCCTTTAGGAGAATTTCCCAAGATTTCATCACCTAGGAGATAGTCTCAACCATGCAAATTGGCGTGGTATATAAAGGGGGAGAACTAAAGTTGTACCCCAATTCAATCTCATCATGTCTAGCGAAGCATCAATACTAGGGTGATTCCTAGTTAAGACGTTCAAGGTTGATCCGAGTTTCCAGTACCTTGTTGGGGATCTTGATCCACATTTGTGATGGGCTGGTGTTCATGGACGTGCCTCACACACCCTTTTGGTGTATCGAGGACTCCCCTAGTTTCCTGTTCAGCCTAGTTTAAGTCTTGTGTTTTAGTTGCGGCTTGGTGTGGTGTAGGGATTGCGAATGGAACCCCGAAGCTACTCACCACATACTCCCTTAGGTTAAGATAGAAATCCTTGTGTTGAACTACAATAGTTCTTCAGGAGAGAGAAGGTGAGCCCATGGTATCTATTAACAAGCTCGTGCCATTGGATCTCTACCTATCCACCTTTGTGAGAAAGGGTGTTCACACCTGATTATCATGGAGTATTAACCCCTCGGGGTGGTAGGCCTACATTAAATTTGTAAACCTTTACTAATAATTTTAGGGTTGTTCATGTGCTTAGCGTGTCTTCTTGTGGCATACCACAAAGTGTCTTCAGTCTGGAGTTAGTCTTTTCCCAATATCTTCTTGTTTGTTGTCATCTATCCTTTGCCATAGTCCCTCTATTTCACAGGGGTGAATCCACCTCCTCACAAAGTAAAATCCACACTATGGATGGGTGAACCTTCCCTCCAAGGGGTGATTCTACGTCATTGTCTAGTCCCCCTGCCTAGTCAGTTATCCCTGATAGGAAATTTTACAGGTCCTATGGAAGTGAATACACTTATCTTATCTATCCACCCCTTAGGCGATTTCACTCCCAAAAAGGGTGAATTCGCTTGATTCATCCATGCACGCTCATCACCTAATAGGTGAATCTTCCTTTCATAGAGGAAATTTTTCTTTTGTGTTCTCGTCCCTCCTCCATATTGTTACTCTGGTTGGGTGAATTCACCTCTTGCAAAGGCGATTCCATGTCTGAGTCCACTCCTACTAATCTGTACATTACCCCTAGATAGGTGATTCAAATTCACACAAGGGCGATCCTACCATCATACCATATGTACATGCCCATAGATAAGTGATTATGTCACCACGTTCATTTAGTCCAATAGGTGTTTTCGTGATTTCAGCAGGCGATTCTGCTTGATGTTCGTACAGTCAAACCTATCATAGGCGATTAAATTATCCATTTTTCGTATTGTGATCATACATAGGTGAGTCCATTACTCTGATAGGAATTTCTACACCTAGGAATTTCCACTACCTACAAAGGAAATTGCACTCTATTCTTGGGAAAATTTGCTTCCCATACAATATACAGAGAGTCAATCCTTCATGTCACGATTAGCCTATATCTTCTTCAGTCCAAAATCATAATCTAATAATTTCTCCTCTTCATATCCATCTCTAAACGATCACTTTCATCTTATCAATCACTATCAATCTTATCTACAACATCATCCCCTTTTAGCAAGGAGTCCGCTAAACCTATCCTTCATCCATTCAACAATCATCCCATCATTTTAGCTACATCCTTGAACTTAGATCCTCTCACACCATATTTTCCGATCATCCTAATCTGAGCTCAAATCCCATCCTAATCTGAGCTTAAATATAATCCTAATATGAGCTCAAATCCCATCCTAATCTGAGCTTCAATCGAATCCAAATATGAGCTTAATCTACAACCTAATTTGATCTTTAGTTCATCTTCATCCAAGATCTTCTGATATTCAACCAAATCTTAAGACCCCTTCTTCCACATTCTTCTAATCCATTCTATTTATCTTTTCATCATCTTTCATTTTTTCTAATCATTTATTCCCATCTTTTCAATCCATATTCATCCAATCCAATAACATGAACCCTTATCGTCCTTCATCACAACAAAAAATAGTAGTCAAAGGAGATTCCAATTACATTGAAGATGACATTGAAATTCTTGTTGACCAAGATGAGTATGAAATAGATCTCCTTGATTCTATCATCACTAGTAATCATTCCTTGACCATCTTCCAAAATCCAATCACTCCTCCAAGCTATCCCATCATGCCTTCATCCACACCCACTAGCAATCCTTATGCTACCATTGATAAGGGAAATCCATTACCTCCCCCATCCATGTCTCCATCTTATCTGTCATCCAAATCTCCCTCTTATCTATCACCCACATATCCCTCTAATCCAATATTCATACCTCCATCTTTGCACAACAACACTATCACCTTCACCCCTAGTCCAAATCCTCCATCTCATTATACTCCAATGTATGATCCTAATCCACCATCCACATCCTCCTATCCTAATCCATCATCCCAATCTTCCCACCTTAATCCACCATCCCAATATTCCTACCTTAATTCACCATCCACTTTCTCCAACATCAATCCTCTGTCCACATACTTCTATACTAATCCACCATACATGTCCTTCTATCTTAATCCACCATCCATATCCTCGTATGCCACTCCATCTTTCACTCCATCGTATCCTAATCCTCCCTCCAATCCATCATAGCTTTGTCCTCCATCTAATCCCAATCCATCATCTCATTGTTCTCCAAACCCTCTCCCAATCCATAATCCTAATCCTCCACTCCATGATCCTAATCCACCATCCATATCCTCTTACGACACTCCATCATATCCTAATCCTCCCTCTAATCCATCATATCTTTATCATCCATCTAATCCTAATCCACCAATCTATAATCCTAAACCTCCACCCATTCAAAATCCTTCATCTATTCCCACCACCCCATATAAGCCTACAATACACAAGTATCTCATTCCAAATGGCATCCAAGGATGCATGACAAAGAAGACATCCCCAACACCACATCTTGAAGTCATAGAGCCATGCCATCCCACTCTATCATGTATGGTCATTAGTGATGACACCCTTCTCCATCCTACACCTATCACCCCTATTATCACTCCTAAAACCATCCAAACTATTGAAACCATCAAACCCATCGAATCCATTGAATTCCCATCTTCTACTCCTAGAACCGTTGAACCTATAAAAGACACCCTAATCCAATCCAATTCTCCTACTTCTAGTATCACCAAAATCCACTCCCATGAGCTTCATGAATCCACCATCCTTCCATCCACCCCATCTGAGGAGTCCATCCAACATTCCTCTTACACCACACCATCTACACCCATTGAAAATTGCCAAGAACTTGTTCCAAAGAATACTAATGCATCCCCTTATCCAAATAAAGATCATACCATCCCATCTAGTCCACCTCAAGATCATAGTCCCTCATCCACTTCATCCCATAATCCCCTTGTCACTCAAGATCCAATCACTCCATCTCATGATCCCTTATCACCCACTACCCCAAATCAAGATCCTACCATTACACCTAATCCCCCTCATGATTCATTATCACCTCCTCCAAATCAAGATCCTACCATCCCATCATCTCCATCTCATGATCCTTTATCACCACCTCCATATCTCCTTGGTCCTCTTGCATTCATCCATGGTGGTTTTCTTGTAGAATAAGATAAAATCATATACACCACCCATCCTCCTCCACCTAATAATGGACTTGCATCATGCTTCCAAAATAATAAGCATCCTACCATAAATCGAGTGCTCAAGATCATGAACTAAAAAGGAAAAGTCTTACGCCTTCATGAGCAAGGTATTTTAGAGCTCATCTGTGTCAAAGAAAATCCATGTGCACAAGGTCTTGGATATATATCTCAAGACTCACAATCCAAAAATGTTGGTACAACCTTTATACATCCTAAGCGTACATCTTCCAAAATAAAAATAGGCTCCTCCCATCACTCCACCAAACCATTTGTCACCATCCCCCCACCTTCATCATATCACCTCAAAACAACCATCCATATTCCTCATTCATCCTCCAAATCCATTTTGGGTCCTTATGTCCCTCCATCCACTATCACACATCCTCCATATACTAAGTCCATTTTAGGATCGTATATCCCAAAATCACCTCCTCCATCTCATCCTACCCATCCCCCCATCCATCAATCACCTATCCCTATCATCTATCATAAGCATCCCACTCTCAAATCCCCTAATCAAGATCAACAAAGGCACATAACTACACATCCCCCATCCACACATCATCCCCAATATCCTACCTCTATCACTCCATTCATATTCTCTCCACATCATCCATCTCCTCATACCCATACCATTGCTATTGGAAGCACTTTAGATGCCAAAGTAAAAATGCATAAATCCAAACCTCCACATGAATCTAAAGCCCTGATGTCCTCTTAAAGAGAGATGTTTAAGAAAAGAAAAATCCAATCCAAAATCTCAATCAATCTCAAGGACTACACAAGCCTATTCAAGAAAAAATCAAAACCATGTGGATCCCAAAGAAAAAAGATGCAGTGAATTCAAATGAAAAATCCATAACGACATCCAAAGTTGCTAATCCAACAACAAATCATTCACATCCTCCATCTCTTAAATTTATTTTTGGTCCTTACATCCCAGAATTCACTATTCGAACTCCTCCACCATCCCAACATTCTCTTTAAAATAATCCTCCTTTCATTCCACATCCCCCACCATGTGTTCCAATGTTGGTCCTAAAACCATTTCCCCATCACACATCTACTCTAGAATTCCATCCATACACTTTCCAACATCCCATCCATTATCCCACATATCCCCCCCATCAAATACCTTTAATCCATTCCCTTTCATAATCCATCCATCCTAATAAGGTTGTACCGACATCCTATAGTCATTTCTAACATGGACTCTTATTACCTCATATTGAACTTGATGCTTGAGTCCTTAAGATATCCCCTTATCACATATATTCCAAACCCATTTATCCACATCCTTATTATCATCCATCTCCATCTGCAAACTTTCTAAAAAATCCCCAAAAGGTAAAAAAAAAGTAAAAAAAATTAAAGAGAAATAATTCATCCAATGGTGAAAACTTGGCAAGAAAGCGTCTTGGACAAGTACCATGATGAAAACCTGGTAAATAGGCGTCATGTGTAACTCCCCCATCAAGTTTACTTCCACACTTGGGGGAAACTTCATCCCCTTAATCCATATCCTCCATCCAACCTATGCACCTATCCTACCTATCATATCCCATTTAGCCCAATCCATCCATCTTTCTCGTGGTCTTGATAAATACAGGGGAATATATATATGTATATATGCATGCTTTGGAAAACTCTTGGCATACATTCCCTCTATCTACACACTATCATATTCCTTGTCCACCCATCATGCTACAATCCATCCCCTTTCCTTATCTACCCATGCTCCTACATCCCATCCCTCTTGCCTCATCACACATGACATATCTAGAGTGGGGCATACTTTTGATTTGCAACATAGTCCTTGAAGGCATCATTCATCCATCCTATCATCCCTTCCATATCACTATTATTATCTCTCCATCCTCCTTCCATTGATCTTTCCAAAACCTTCATTCCTTCATTCCTTCATTCCTTCATACCATGATCCTTCCATATCCCCATCCTTATCTTTCTATCATGTCATATGCTCATCCCTTCCATCCCCCATCCTTATCTCTCTATCCATTCATCTCTATATTCATTCCATCCCATACTCCCTTGTCATTGGTATCTAGCTATAGGCTACCCCCATGTCATCCAATGCCATCTATCTCAGTTTCAACACTCCCAACTCTCTTTCACACGTCTTGCTAATCTCCTATCAATTTTCATCACTCATCTATCCATTGTATCAACCTCCCAATTCATCTTTGATGATTTGGATAACTATCCCATCCTTGAGCTTCACATAATTCACATCTTGCATATATTGACCATCATCCTATCCACAAGGGTTGTCTTTTTTCATCATATAAGCTCCATCGTCGTATCTATTTATCATTAGGTCTTGCATCATCCCTTATCCATTATTTGTCATTGGTATTTTATCAAACTACGTTGCCTCTACGCTTTCACATAGGCAAGGCCATCATCAATGAGCCCTTGAGGCTTTGGTCAATCCCTTTGAGTTTATCATCATAATCCCTCCATCTTTTGTCCATCGTCCATCTTTTTCCTTTTATCAAACTATGTTGCTTTTGCACTTTCACGTAAGCAAGGCCATCATCGATGAGCCCCCGAGGCTTAGGTCTATCCATTACGGTGTGCCCTTGTGTCTGTCGTGCCAACAAGATTCCCTATCTAGCTAGTTCTAACAAACAAAATACATTAGTCCCTGGTAGTCCCAATCAGTTTCAATTATCCCACATCATGTTGATCTTACAATCTACCCATCTATCCTTGATATTAGTAGGATATCGTTCCTCACATCAAACCTCATCAATCCCATCCACCTATTGTCATCATGGAAAAGGATATTTGATATTTATTGTGATTTCTTGGTGCTTTTACATTTTTTAATCTTTTGAGCTTCCTACTATACCTACTCAAGGTCACCGCGATCCATCATATCATGGTGCACTTTGATTGTTAGAAATAGGGGCATCCCTTTGTTCTTTGTATAATCGTGTTTTCTTGGTTGTCCTGCATAGTATCCACCAAGATCCTTGTGGTCTTGTGTTATGTCGGGGCATCCTTTGTTTGTGGTTTTCCAACATAGGCCCTACCAAAGCCCCTATGACTTTGGGATGTTGGACTAGCCTTTTGTTTTTTGTGTCAGTCTGATGTGTGTGGTACGTAGTCACCTTTGTTCCTCATATCATGGTGCATAGTATCTCATGCTATATCAAATTTAGTGCTCATTACATGGCAGCATAATGCTTAACATAAAATTACTCAATCCCCCTCCCTCTCATCTATCAAAATTCCCCCATCCCCTCACCCTTTCTAATCCATTCATCCTTCATCACTCTCCCTCATCTATCTAACCTATCTGTTTTCATCACTCCACTATCTTCATCCTCATCATATCATCATCTCTTCAATCTTCTTAAGATAATATAGACTTGTTATTCTAAGAATCTTTTCATCCATCTTCATCATTTCATTATCTCTTCAATCTTCTTAGGATAATACCGATTTGTTATTCTAAGCATCCTTTCCTCCATCATCTTCATTCATTTTAACAATCTCACATCTCAATCCAATCCTAATCCATTCAATCTAGAAAAAATCATCTAATCACATCCCTGGTCTTGTTCCCAACCTTGTTGCAAGCCTTGATCTAATCATCATCATCATCATCAGGATGTATCCTTCCCTATCCTTGCGTTGTTTTGGGATATATCGTTCCCTCATCAACAACACTCTAATCATCATCATCAAGATGTATCATTCACTATCATTGTGTTGTTCTGGGATATATTGTTCCCTCATCAAAAAAACTCTAATCCTCATCATCAAGATGCATCCTTCCCTATCCTTTGTGTTATTTTGGGATATATTGTTCCCTCATCAACAACACTCTCATCATCATCATTGGGATGTATCATTCCCTATCCTTATGTTGTTTTGGGATATATCATTCCCTCATCAACAACAATCTCATCATCATCATTGGGATGTATCCTTCCCTATCCTTGTGTTGTTTCAGGATATATCATTCCCTCATCAACAACACTCTCATCATCATCATTGGGATGTATCCTTCCCTATCCTTGTGTTGTTTTAGGATATATCCTTCCCTCATCAACAACACTCTCATCATCATCATTGGGATGTATCCTTCCCTATCTTTGTGTTTTTTCAAGATATTTTATTCCCTCATCAACAACACTCCATCCACCATCAATCAATCTTGGCTTGTAGCTTGAGTGGGGCAACATCACATTTGTCCTTGAATTCATATGTGCTTTCTTTCTTATCATCTTCTCCTTCCATTATCTCTTTCTCTTTCCATCCCACATTCTATCCATCAATTTGCATCATCTTCGCCATCAATCCTTGCATCATCTCATCCATTTCGAGAGCACGGTCATGTTCTCTTTAACTCTCATGTCCTCTTGAGGGGGCATCCTGAATCCCTAATCTTCATCTTCACTCCTATCATCTTTCCTCTTAGTCACTCATTTGAATGACTAGGGCATATTCTCTAATCTAACCATCTTCTTCCTAGTGTTATATTTTAATCTTCTTTGAAATGGTGCTACTCTGTAACACCATCTCAAAGAGGGGCAAAATGTAGACACTGAAAATTGACCTCTTTCATTTGGTCAATTTACCCCTAATTCAACCAATTTCATATCATCTATATTAATTAAAGAATGCCCTATTATTTGATTAATATTCATTATGCCTTATCCCTCTATCTTAATCTATTTCCTCTATTTTCCTAAATCCTAGCCTAAGGTAATCAATTTAATTTTTTATCTACGTCTATCCTACCTTACCCCTTTTATCCCAAATTCTAGCCTAAATCCTAGCCTAAGGTAAATAATTTAATTGTTTATTTATTTAATGCCTCAAATGTCACATCCTCCATCACTTTCCATAAACCACTAATCCTAATTCTATTCCCCACCTAACCTACCCACTAAACATGTGTACACACTTAATGCTTGATTAAGTGAATCAACTCCCCATCACATCAATCACATGGGGCTTGTACCTTCAAGGGTACAATCTCCCTCTCAAGTTCTCTCCTTGTGCCACTTTCCACAATCTTGTGGCTTGAGAGATCACCTCTCATCTCTACCATTAATCTTCAACTCTCAATCCTAGCCTTCCATCCAAAATCATCCAATCTATTTATCCCAACACTTAGCCATTTTTCACCTCTCACCCATTTCTCACTGGAGTGTTATTATGCTGCTAGATTTTCGAGTGAGCACACAACCAATCACACATTGTGGGCACATCTACACAACATGAGGCTTCATATGCTGGTTTGAGCTCCCTATCGTCCAATCTTGAGTGTTTTTCTTCTTTTTAGTCTTTTGCTTGATTTTCTTGTTTTTTAATAGATTAAAAACATTACACACAACTCTAATTATTACAATATAATTTAAAAAAATAAACATTAACCCTCAAAATTGATGTGTCGATATTCCTCCTATATGATAATGGAAATCAAATTATTTGGATTGGATGATACATTTCTTGTGACCTTTCAAACTTGTGGTAATTTCATATGTAATATAAAGTCAAACTATTTTTTATATAGTTTTGATTAATATTATTTTAGGCATGCTTTCCATTTTGCTTTGGAATTTAAGTAGAAAATGTTTTTTAATTGGAATTTATATGTTTTGGACATTGTCATGAAGTTTCAAGACAATAAAACCATCAATTGTTTCAATACTATCCTTTTCTATCTATTTACTATCATCCAAGCTATACTTAAAAAAATGTCTTTTACAAATATTTATTACAGTTTAAATATTTTAGATATTTTCATGAAGTTTCTTCGTAATTAAGTCATCAAGTTTCTTCATAATTAAGTCATCAAATATCTCAATAATATCTCTCTATATTTTCACTTTTGACCATCCAAATAATCATGAGAAAATTATAAATGTTGTTTTTATATATTTAAGTAAAATATTTGAAATATTAATATTAATGATTAGAAAGGTCAGAACAAGTTTTATGAGTGAGAAAGTAAGAAAATATTTTCACTTTTGACCATCCAAATAATCATGAGAAAAATTATAAATGTTGTTTTTATATATTTAAGTAAAATATTTGAAATATTAATATTAATAATTAGAAAGGTTAGAACAAGTTTTGTGAGTGAGAAAGTAAGAAATTTAAGCTATTATATTAAATATAGACAAAATAATGATGTCATAAAATAATTATATAAATAAATTATTAATTTGTTGAAAGTCTAATAAGTGTCTAATCAAGTGAAATGTTGTGGTTGACCTCATGATAAGAAATTAAATAAATCATGATGAGATTAAGTAGGTGTTTATTAAACAATTGATCATTACACCAGAACCGATCCGCCCGGTTGATTACGACAGACGTACAAACGTATATGCAAGGACTTGCTATGGAGTTTCCTGGTTATCAATATTTTCACTAAAGTATTGCCTTTAGTCCATTTCCCACCGTCCGAGATGGTCATGAGGTGCCATCTTTTTCCTAGTAAGAGCATCATTTGTTGAACTAGTTGAGAATTTCCCTCCTATGTTAATAGATTATATGCCAAGTGCTTGGGTTTCTCTTAATTTAGTGATTCATTCCATAAAAGTTTAAGCTAAAAGAGACCGAGATAAGTTTTCTTGACGTGTGTATAAAAATGACACCAACACCCAAACCAATTTTATGACAATGGCCATCAAAGTACCTTCCAATGTGCAACTTTGTGAGTGATGGAGATTTTCTCATTTAAAAATGGAGGAGTATGGTGGAGGAAGGCAAGGATGGTGCTTAATTCAACTCTTTCATTACTATTATTTATTTATTTTTTTCTATCATATTAAATGAAGGTCAAACTTCTTGAACAATATGATCCATTGGGTAACATGAGAAGAGATATAAAATTTTGATAATAGTTTTAATAGAATATTCTTATAATAATATAGGTTTTAGTGAGCAATATGTAGCTTTTGAGAAGCATAAATTATTATAAATCATTTGGTTTCCCTAGTTTAAAGTGTGTGAGAGATATAATATGTTATACATTCTTAGCTTTTCCTTTTTCATGTTGAGTTAGGAGTGTATTTATAGAATGGATAGTAGTGGAAGTGTATATAAAAAAAAGGATGAGTATAAACTATAGGCATGAGAATAAAGCAATCAACTTAATAATTTTTAAGAGTATTGAAGGCTTGCTAACATTCTTCGTTCCACTCAAAAGTTGTATTTTTTTAAGAGACGCGTGGAAAGAATTACGTGGTTAGAAAGTCGAGAAATGAAATAATGAGTGACTTATAAACATCCCTTAATACTTCTTAGTTGATAAATATTTTAAAGTAAATCCAAATTGACAATTGTGTCACTTTCTTTTAGTATTAACCTTAATGCCTCTTTTAGAAATGATGAATCCTAAAATATTTTTTTATTTTAACTCAAATAAACCTTTATGAGGGTTGAGCCTCATGTTGCACTAAGTCTTTAAGAAATCATTGATATATATTAAGAATGGAACTCTTTAATTTATGATTTGGAACTCTCTAATTTATGATTTTGTTTTCAAGGCAAAACAAAATCATGACATAAAATGAGTTCAAACATGTGATGAAAGCTATTATATGTCAGTCTTGACAATTGATTATAATTTTATTATTCTTGAAAAATCCATCCATAAAGGAAAAATGTTTGTAGTTAGGAGTGGAATTTGACCATCTTAAACCTTCCAACTTATTCTCTTGGGAAGAAGATAAATTTGGAGGATTTTTTATATTAAAAAATTAATATGTCAGGGTGATCCCACAATACTGGTTTACAGTTTTTGGTCAAATTGGACACTAAACTGATTTTTTCTAACTAAATCTTCAATTTCAAGCACTTATAGTGACTAAACCATGAGGAATTTGAAGATGATTCAAACTAATGATCTGTGACATTTTGTCTGTAGATTCTAAATATATTTTTTTCAAAAATTTTGGAATCAAATTGCACTTTTTTTTTCATCTCCTTTGAAAACTAGTTGTTTTTGTAAACACCATTTTTAAGGAGTGATGCTCACCGTATACAGCATAACTTTTTTTCCATGAAGGATAAAATTCTATTTTTTTTCGAATTTAGATTTGTAACTACGATATCTAGTGCTTTCATTTGGTTTCATAGTGTTTTATTGAAAAAAAATTCCTTAATCAAGTCTTGAAGTCAAACCAATTACAATTCAAACATAGGCGGACTATATACAACATAACGTTTTTTGTATGTATCAAATTTTATATTTTTTGTTGGATGAAGGATTTCAATATCTAGTGCACTAATATTTATATTTTATTTTTTTGATAATCTGCTATTTTTCCACATGTGTAGAACAAAGAGCTTGATTTTCGGTGAAAAACCTACATTCACGAGAAATAAAAAATAAATATAATAATCAATTTTATTTTTTTTAATTATACTTTTTGGGAAGCTTATAATAAGGACTACATATTTACAAAAACTAAATTTTAAGTGAATTCATTTGATCCCCCAAAAGGTAAATCAATAGTGGTTTCTTATCAACATTTTGATAGATGTAAAGGAGACTCTATTATAGATATGGTTTAAAACTAGCAGGGTTCTATCCAAGGTGGTTTGATCAAACCCTCTTCAATTAGAATCCTTATGGAACTTTTTAAGGCTTAAATCATTATATTTTCTAAAAATATGTGATTTCAGCAAAAAACAAAATCTCCTAGAAATTGTAAACCAACATTGTGAGATCACCCTACAAATTTTAATGTGGCCATCTAATTTGGTTAGGGAAAATATATTGGAAATCCATAAGAAATGATATTATAGATCATATAAGTCCTACCCTAAGAATTATTTGTATTTATTTTTTAATAAGAGGGCTACTTTAGGGACACCTTTGATTTTTTTATTTAATTGCTTTCACACCAAGTGTAAGGACTATATTGTTGTGCACTATTCCATTAGGCTATATTAGACTAGGAAGATCTTTATAAGTCCATATAATTATGAAATTCATGGATATTTATATGAATGGAACGCTTTGTTGGTTAGAGGAAATTTCATATCTTCGATAATTTTTTAGTGTTGGTTACATCCATATGAACATAAATATTTTCTCTTATTTCTGAAGTTCTTTGATCTTCAAAAAAATAAGGATTTGTAGGCAAGTCTAGCTCCAAGTATATAATGTGCTAGAGTTGGATGTTTGCATTATACTTTCTATAAATAGTTTTTTGAGGTATTTATCAATATAAAATATGTCAACACAAGATACTAGTTTGTGATGCCCAAGGCCTTTCTCATGATATCTACTATAGAAAAGAAATTAAAATCCTTTTCCATTCAACTTAATCCATTTAGGTGAATGTTAGGTTTTGGTGTAGTATTGATTATGTGAGCACTATGTGATAGTGTTGGAGGTGTACTTATTACAAGTAGAGACGATATTTGTTCTTTTTTATTTGAATGTAAATTTTAAACATGTCATTGATATTTTTGGCCATAAAGTTGGAGGCATAACTCTTGGGTGGGATTTGGAAGGAATCTGAGGTAGCAAAACAACTTCCTACACTAATCTTGAGAAGAGGATAATGCAAAAATTTATAAATATTTTCAACAATTAAAGAGACTTAAATAGAAATAAACCATACCACAACATGTTGATTTACATGGGGAAAACCCTTTTGGAGAAAAACCCCACACTCCAAAATTCATCCAATATATTATTCAAAAATCATGAAGATTACAATATACTTGCAAAGCAAGCTTCTCACAAGAGTATCACTAACTAGAGATCCAGAGGCAACATGACTGCCATCAGACTCTCAAAATACATCACAATACATAGTTGTAATAAAAAACCCTCATAAAATAGGGTTTCCTTCTAGGACAAGTCAAGCCAACAAAATACAGACCCTCAAATATGAGACCTAATGATGAATGGTCCAGATTTACAATATTAAAATATACATAAAATTTGGCTTTTGGGGGCATTTCCCTCGAGCCCTCAAACCCATCACGCCCCCCCTCTCGTGTGTGTGCACTCCTGTGCATACCTATCAATAGTAAACCTCATATAATTGCAAGTTTGAGACACATTTTCCCAACAAGATTTACTGAAAAGTGTGACAATAGTTATTGTTGGGGGCTTACTACATTCATGAAAGCCAGTGGTTATGATAGTGATATAAAAAAAATAGTATTAAATTTATCACTTGTTCAAAATTATTATCTTTGTTCATACTAATAAGGCATTCCACTAAATCTAATATCTTTGGATTGCTTACAAAATTTGTGGTCCTTCGAGAATATTTGGGTTGTGACACAAATGTTCATTTCTCTTCACTTAGAACTTTTGAGGCTAGTTGATGGAGGGTCCACCTTGTGTGGCATAGTCATGGTCCTCATATTTAGGCATGCCTAAGGTGTATGGGGTTTCTCCATTTGTTTTCTTATTTTTGAACATGTGATGGGAATGAAATGTATGCTAGGGTTAAGTGTGAAGAGAATTATAATGTCTTTAATATAGTTGTGGAAAAGTGACCCTATATCAAAGGGTGATGATTTGGTTTAGATGCAAATGTACAGGTGTGATTTTATCTCCTAAACTACAATTCAGATCTTTTGTGAAGGTTTTTTATGTTAATTTCCTACTTAGGACAGAGTAAGTTCCTAATGGATGAGAATTTGGAGTGAGTTATATCTCTTTGGCTCAAGATGTATAACTTCCAGTTTAAATAATTAACTTGAGATATGTAAAATTCTCAAGAAAGTATTATTGGATGAGTGTAATGTAAGATTAAGGTCTTGGTTTGTGTCTAAGATATGGTTGCTAGATGTAGACTAACATGTAGACATGATATTTGGATGTAAGTGAACCTAGAAAAATGCTTTGATGAGGTTTGAATGCTTACTTTGATCTACGGTTGATGATGTTATATGAATTCTTATATGAAAGTATAAATGAGCTATGTGATTTGAATGATATTATGGGGTGTTTAATGAGTGGATCTAGGTGATGTGGATGCTTAAATGGTTTGGGAAGTGTAGTGTAGGAAATCGTACTCCCTTGTAGGTGATAGTACAATTTCACAGTTAGTTTGGACCTATGTTAGTGACCTTAAATTTATGCATTTTCACCCTTCCTAAATAGGCCCCGATTCCCTTTATTATGCATCCCAAGGCCTATTTTCATCATTTTCTGACACTGAAACATGCATTGAATAAATGCATTCAAACATTAATCTACCTTGGATCATGCACGTGTCTTAGACTTATAGTCTGGGACCCATTCGCCCAAGGATGAATGGGTCCAATTTAAGTGCCAAGACCCATTTTCAAACATGTTTTTGGTAGGATTTTAAGGTCTAAAATTCAAGTTGTATATGTAAGCTATTAGGATCTAATATTTGGAAAATTACAAAAAAACCTATAAAATCCTAGTCTTTTCATCGTTTCAAGCTAAAATGAAATGATAAGAAGAAGAAATAAGGCAAAAGAAAGAGAATTCAAACAAGAAAAATTCAGAGTCTTGGAGTAGCACTATTTGATATTGCATTTCTTCAAGCCCATTTTCAAATTTTGATCAAGTCTTGTCACATGATATAAGTTTGATGCCAATATAAGAGCATGATGGATTCTAGGTTTGAGGAGTGCATTTGGCCATTTCCTCTCACATAGTGAATTATTTCCTAGTGTTCTCATCTTCAAGATTCATTCTACTAGCAACTGACAACAAGGTATCACAATGTTTCAAATTTATTTTGGGTGTTTTGACTTCTCCCTAAGCGAATCTTTATCATTTGTCATATAGGAATCACTTGAGTAGGGTTTCTTTACATTTTAGCTCATAACAATTTTAGATGCACTTAAGGTTGGAGCTCGCACACTATCATTTATCAGATCTTTATCTTTTATCAAGGTTTAATTACCAAACTTGGGGTTTGATCGAGGTAAACCCTCATACAAACAAACAAACAAAAAAATTGTTTACAAATTTAGTATAGGTCTAGATCCAAAAAATGAAGATTTGCAAGTACAAGAGCAGAGTGTAGACAAAGGGCTACAACTTCAATTTTTATAGTTTGGAAAGGACTGCCAAGACCTATTCACCCTACAATGAACCTATCCTTCGGTAAACCTCAAAAACAACTTTTAGTGATAGGTACATGTGTTCAAACCCTTCTCAGATATTCTTATAAACTTTAATTTATTTTTCTATATTTTTGGGAATTTTCATTTCACGTATTAGGTCTTGTTATTCAATTAGTTTGAGAACTTCAAATCATTCCAATTTGTTTCCAGATTTGTCCTATTGTCCTAAGGACTGAGATCTGGGTCTAATTATATCACCATTGAGTTTGAAAGTCAATATTTACACCTTGTGATCTCTTTCCTAATGAAATGTACCCTATGGGAAAGAACAATTAAAATTCCTCTAGGTCTTATACACTGCAAAAATAGAAAAACCATTAGGGATCACAATCCCCAACATTTCAAGTAACAACCTATTTTAACCTTTGGACTATTTTTAGATGTTAGGGGGGAACAACCAAAATAAGACACATATACATTCAAAACACATTAAGATATGCCAAACTATAGATGGATATATAGGTGCATACATCAAAATGAGATGGATACACTAAATTGTAGAGTTTGCATACATTAATTTAAACTATGTAATTTTGACAATACAGGCAACATAAGGTGGAGCTATTATAATTTTTTTTGGATATGATAGATTGGGAATGGATATGTTGTTTCAAAGTATAGTTTATTCTAATAGTTTTAGAGAGAGCCTACTAGGTAGATAAACTACAAAGTTTCTTAGGTACATCAATTTATGTGGTAGTGTAAGAGAGGGGGGCCAACCACGTCAAGGCCCCAGGTCATGGAGGGCTCAAAGTAGCAGGTTTCCCTAACTTACCTCAATTTAAGGAAGTGTTAGGAAACATGGGATGATAATGATGACAAATATAAGATCCTTCGATCACTCTATAGACCCAAGATTTGAGAGGGGACTAGGTGAGTCGGTTATTAGGGTCAAGTATGTGTCTCAGATAGCTCTCTTTCAGAGGACGGAAGCACAGATTTGGGATGACATCGTGGTGTGCTAGCATCTCTCAGGTGCACTGACATCTGTACTACTAGAGAACCAAGAAGACAAGATCTAACCACTAGAAAACAAACGAATGACCTAGTTGATGATTTCTAAGTGAATAAAATAACACTATGAAATAAGAGACATATAAACGGATATGATAAAATGAGTAGATCAATGCAAGGGTGACAAAAATAATCTCACACAAAAGCTTGTTTGCTAGCTAGTTCCACGAAACACATCCACCTACACACAACAAAGAGGAAAATTTTTGGGGGGCTCTATAGGGGTCTGCCATAGTTAGACCCCCATTTTGGTGTTTCCACCTCCATGGATAGCCAAGTTTGCAATGATAGAGAAATTGTACGATAATGAAGGAAATGCAAGAACACTAAAACACTACAAAAATAGTAATGTGCCTACCCAACCAAATAATAAAGGAGAGGAGTAGAAATCTTACCACCTCCACCCCGAGCACTCAAGGCTAATGGGGGAGAAAATGAGAGGAACTCAAGCCTCTGCTAATGGTGTTGTTTCGTACTTACTCTACTAAGTTTATGGAGTAATGTAGTTTTTGCTATGGAGTACAAGAATGTGCTTGAATGCTTGAATCTGTAGATGAGATTGTCTAAGAGCCTCAAATGGAATGAGAGTGAGTGAATTTGAAGGAGGAATGAAGGAAACAAACATATTCAGGTCGGTCAGCTGAAGAGGGTGTTACAAGTTGACTTCCAATGGGAAGTGTAACGCCTCTATAGGCTCCAGCCATAGGAATCTGTCGGCGATGTAAGCGCGCCACATAGATGTCTACACGTCACACGGGAATCCCCAATAGTTATTCATCCACTGATGCTCAAAACAAGTTCCAAGTAGAATGAGGACAACGAGCTTATGTGGAATTAAGCCTCCAAATTTGGTTTTCTAAAGTGAGGAAGGGTAAAAGGTGAATTTGTGTTAGGGGTGAAAATTCACTCCTATAAATTTTTCCCCCACTTTAGTGAGAACGAATATTGATGAGTTCTTTGGTAAAGTAGATCAAAGAAGTAGTAGGGTTAGAAATGTATACCTAAACCATTGAGGAAGTGGACTGCGATTTGGCAAACTCGAGAGTGCAGGAAAGGAAAAGGACTTCATAGCTCCAAAGAACTATGAAGCTAAAGAAAAAAAGGGCCTTACAAGCCCATAGACCTATAAAGAAGGTATCCTCCAAGAACTCTCACATGAAGGAAACTGAGAAGAGTGACTTACAGATCCGCAGATTTGCAAGGAAGGTATCCCTCAAGAACTCTCACATGAGGGAAACCAAAAAAAGTAGACTCCGCAGAGCCAAAAGGTAGTGACATGTTTACCTACAGATAGAACATGTCAAGAAGTAGCCATGTAGGCAAGTGAGCAGACAATCATGTAGACTGTCGATAGGCTGGAAGACTTTCAAAGGGGTCCTTCGAGAACCCTTCAAAAGGAAGAGGGGTCCACTCAAGGGATGCATTATTTGAAAGCGAGGTCTACTCGGGCTGCCCCCAAGCTAAACACAAAGATGTGAAGTGGATCTAATCAGGCTACCCCCAAGCTAGACAAAAAGATGTGAAGCAGGTCTAGTCGAGTTGCTCTTGAGCTAGATGTCATAGAAATTTTTTTCGAAGGGATCCCTCGGGGACTCGACGTAGAAAGAAATGGTCCACTCAAGGGACGTGTTGTTTGAAAGATGGTGTCTTCTTCCTTGAATCGATTTTTCATTAAGGAATAATTCTAAAAAGATGTTCACTTCATCAAGGAGTTCGAAAGGAAGAACATGCCCCCATGCAAGGGGAAGATCAAACTTTTTACCGCTTCAGAGGAAGGTTTCCAAGTCCTTTCTTTACGAACCCGTGATGAAGTAAACATGTTTCGTTAGGGTTTCAAGTTGAGAATGCAATTATAACAAAGAAGTGTGTGAAGGCTTTTCAATATAGGATGCCATTTAATTGCAATCCTAAAACATTAGTTATTTCATGTATATTCTAAGTTCCTAAAATGTGTTTATCAACACTAGGATTAAGAAGGAATTAATAATTGTTGAAATAATCATGTTAATTGGCATTTGTATGTTATTCTAAATGATAGGAACATGTGGGGATGCCTTCGGATGGGCTCCTACAAAATAGGAGCACATGGGTACACACATGGGAGGTGACACTCACCCTAAGTTCAATTAACTAAGTGGTAAATTGAGTATAATTCAAAAATGCATCCTAGGTTCCTACAAAATAGGGATTTTGTTTTATGCATGTTGCGTACCTCTAAAATAGGGTTTGAAGTTAAGTTCAAGTTCAGTTCAAGTTCAGTTCAGTTCAAGTCCAGTTATCTTCAATTAGTTTTAGTTGCATGTTAGTTGATTTCGGTTAACTTGAAATGCATGGCTAATAAATTGAGTTGCATGATAGATAACAGGAACTACCTTCAGTTAACACGAGAAAACCATTCTTGCATGAATGGTGTTGAGAAATGTTTCAGTTAACAAGAAATATCTTGGACCCACTTTGGGCACCCAAGTTGGCTTCTTGAAATTAACTCCTTTGCATGCTTAGATATTTTTGAAGGCCTAGTTAAGTGGGGCCCTCTTTTGGGTGCCAACTTTCATGATAAAGCCTTAAGATATTTACAGGATGAAGACTAATTTGTGACTTTTTTTTGGTACGCCCACATGGAAGAGGCAGATAGTTTGGCATTGGTTTTCATGGTAAAACTCCACTTGCATGAAATAGGCATACCTTTAAGGGTTAGGGCTTGAGAATTGTTTGTATAACTCATTTGGAGTTTACAATGTTGGAGAAAGTCTATATTTCTCAAGGAAGTTGTAGATAAATTTTGTAAGTTTTATTTGTAGGTCGTGAAGAAGTTTGGTGAAGGAAGAAGAGGCATTCTCAAGCAAGAATTGGAGCTATTGTAATCTACTTCAAAGATTGAATATTAGATTAATTCTTGGTGGAGTTTTTTACCCAAAAAGGGTTTTCTCCACGATATATGCTTGTGTAATCTTTCTAATATCCTGTCTTCTTCTTCTATCAACTTCTGCCTACATTCTACAACAGTGAAATGGATTGATCAAGATAATCACCCACAAAGAATTTGTAACAAAAGGAAAAGATTATTTAGATCAGCAATCTTAAATTTTCATAGAGTATTAAGCTAAGAAAACACCTCATTTTTCAACAAAGGCTCTTGAGAAAATATTCATTAGCAACAAATGCATTTTCTAAAGATCCAAGGTGATGTAGAGGTGGCATTGTCACACATGAGAGGAACAACTCAAGCAAAGAAGAGAGAAATATAAAGAGAAAGAAAAATGAAAGAGAATACAAACAAAGGGCATAGGGGGATCTAGTTTCACGGGGTCACATCTACGCTTTCTTATATAAATAGTAGATAACCATGAGGCAAGGCAAAAGATCATCAATCCCCAACCAGATCAAGAAGAATACATATAAAATAAAGTAAAAATAAAAAACTGGGTAAACATGGAAGGGAAGCCTAAATGCCCCCAATGCTTTGAATTGTCCCCAATTTGCTGAAATTCGATCACAAACATGGAAGAATGATGATACAAATAGAAAAAGGTATACAACACAAATATCATGCCTAATCTAAAGATAAAGGAGAGGTCTCCCCCTAATACTAGTCAACCAAGAGGTCGTCAGCTTCCCACTCTAGATCATCATAGGGGGGAGGAGGATGAGCCTGTAGTGGTGGAATGTTAAGGGGAGGAGCTTCCGACCCTTCCCCAATAAGGGCTAAGGAAGAACGACCTGTGAGGTCTCCATTGCTCAACTCTTGTGGTTCTAAGGTTAATGAATTCATGAAGATCGCTGACAAGGTTAGAACTTCATCCACCGAGTTAAACATACACTTAATGAGAGTTTCATGTTTCACCTTAACGGATAGAGGATATCACGCCCGAGGTTCACCGTAAAACTCCCTAAGAGACTTGAGAGCAGTGATGAATTCAAGGAAGGTCGGGATTGGTTTCGTTACCAGGACAGAACAAGTCAATGTGGGGCCACCTTTCAAAGAAGGTGGGCTCTTCTTATGTCCTTTTTTTTTGGAAGGACCACTCTCTATCTTCTTCATCGAAGGAGGCGAACTCCCCATATATGGGGCAAGAAAGATAGAGGAAGAGGAGGAAATAACCACAATAGATATGACTGAGGTATTAATCATATCTATTGGTTTCAGGAAAGGTGGGACATTTGGAATGGATGTCAACAAAGGTGACCCCACTAAATGAGCAATGAACACTTGCACCTTCCCAAGGTTAGGCACATTTGCGCTCACAATAGAAGTCGAAAGTGGTACAAAGTTGGTTTGAATGGGAACAGAGGGGAGGAGAGAGGAGGATGTAGTAGAAGGCCCTAAAACAAGGGTAGTCATCTCCTCTTCCTTCCTCTGTAAGGTGGCCTAGTTATCTAGGAGAGCCTTTTGCCAGTGCTTCCGCTTGCACGCAAGCCGATTTCTATGACTCTTTGAAGTAGAGGTTATAGGTTGCGAAGGAACAAAAGGCTCCTACTCAACCATGGGAGTGTCCCCCACATTTGTTTCCTGCAGAGGGACATGCTCTTGGATGGGAGCAAGAGGGATAGGTTCAAAGATAGTGGGGGGAGTCGGCTCTAATGCCTCGGTAGAGGTCCTATTCCTGTTCACTACCTTAGAAGCAGGGGCGGTAGGGGGCCGCAGAGGTTGGGATGTAGAGGATTCCCCATGGGGGCTTTCTATCTACCATATTGAAAAGGCCTAGGCTCCGTAGGTAGGAAATGAAGCTCAAACACGAGATGCTTGGACCTTTGCCAAGTGAACATCATGGGATTCTCTCACAAACATGAGACAAAATTAGATGTTACCATAGCACAGTAAGAGGAAGCATTGGGCTAAACAACGAAAGAGGAGGAAGGAGGATCTCGAGATTGCTTCTCTTCTTCCCTTCTATGTATCTTGGTGGCATCATTATCAACTTTCGAGAAATCCCTATGTGAAATAGCATAAGTGAAATAGGGTATCTCACTTCTGGTCTAGAGCGCCCTCTCTTGTAATTTTGATAATTGTGATACAAGAGGTCCTTCTTGGGTAGGAGAGGACCCACAAGCACAAGACAAAAGTAATTTAATGAGTAACTACCATGACCAACCGACGGTCTATAGCTGGTGTCGTGGATTACATGTACAAAACCCTCATGAGTGAATTTCAAACACTTATGCACAACCGAAGGAACTACTTTCATAGCTACTAGCTAGGGGATACCCAGCTTCACTCTGAAGAGTTCAAACCTTGGGATAGTGTCAAACATAGGGTTTATGGACTTAGGTCTGATGAGAATCGATAGGACAATACTACCTATAGAAGGTAAAAAAATCTTGTCATGTGTGCAGATGGTACTCACAAGTGCATCATATCCATCCTTATGTATGAAGTTGATTAGCATGATCTCCTTAGTTATAATATTCACTTAAGATGTTGAATCAATAAGAACACTAACTACGGTGTTTCCATTTATCCTTGCAGGAATGTAGACAGGAGATGGTTCTATGTTAAATCCCATCGTTAGGTCCTATGAAGTGAAGGTTATAATAGTACCACTTCTTAGAGGTTGCACAGAGGGAATAGGTTGATGTAGGAAAAAGGCCATCATATACGCTAAACGTAACTTCCACATAACCTCCTAAGGGTTACAAGATAAGATAGTGACCCAATTCAAGTTTTATTGCGTGACATTTTTGGAATCTTCTGACTACACCTACTAGGGGTCACAGGTTGGGTTGTGAGGCAAAGGCCTCACAACACTCACACCTACAATGCTCCTAGGATACAAGGAAAGGAAATTTTCATATCACAAAATGAAACAAAAATGGTTCACATTAGGTTTACCAAAAAAGTAAGAGAGGGGGACCAACCACATCAAGGCCCTGGGTCACGAAGGGCCAAGAGTAGCAGGCTACCCTAACTTACCTCAATTTAAGGAACTGTTAGGAAATGCGAGATGAGAATGATGAGGACTATAAGATCAGGGATAAATTTAAGAAACCCCCCCCTCGGTGTAGGTGTAAAATCCTGGCGAATCCGGTGTACTTCCCGCTAAAAAATATTATTTCTATTGGCGATTTTTTTCGTTTTACAGGAAAAAAAAAATCCCAATTGGCGAATCTTTTATAATCCTTGGAAGTTTGTGGAAAATCTTGGCGAATTGCAAATTTTTTTAATAGAATAAAATATTTTTCATCGGCGAATAAAACCATTTTTCAAACCAAAATTGTTTTTCCATTGGTGATTAAAACCTTTCTTCAAAGAAAAATATATATTTTCATTGGCGAATTAAAAAGAATCTCAAAATAGTAAAAAATTCTATTAGCGAAATAAACAAATATGCCAACGAAAAATCATAGGGGTCGTTTGTTGAATGTTCGATGGATGACTGTAGTTGCATTATGGAAGTAAATCTCTGAAGCACTAGACTTGTGATTTGAAACCTCCAGAATAACACTATAACCGTTAGATGCGGACATGTGGAGAGATAAAGGCTCATCGCTCATTACTCATTCTATCTTTTTAATGCCTCGACATTGTACATTTCATTTAATTGAAATTCTCATTCTTTTTGAAGAAAGTGTGGTTGTCGTATTGCTAGTGCAGGCAGTGGTGGTGATTAAAGTGACAAATCTGTAGACCAAAAAGAAAAAAGAGTTGCATTCCATAAGTAAATCTCTAAAGCATTAGACTTGTGAATTGAAACCTCTAGAATAACACTATAACCATTAGTGCAGACATGTGGCGAGATAAAGGCCCATCGCTCATCACTCATTCAATCTTTTCAATGCCTTGATGTTGTACATTTAATTTAATTGAAATTCTCAATCTTTTTGAAGAAAGTGTGGTTGGCAGTGGTAGTGGTGGCAATTAATGCCATATGTGATATGAACATCCAAAGCAATTTCTTGGACAACTCATAACTTTAATGAAACAAGATTTGTAATGATTTCATATCGTTTGAACTTTGATTGATTTTGATAGCTTGTCAGCTTGAGGTAGAGTTCAAGTTGGCACATAGCAAGACGTCAATCAAATTACAAATTTTAATTATACAGGCTAGTAGCAGCACTAGTGGCCCATAAATAGGGATAGTGATTCAGTGATTAGTAGATAGTGCCATAAGGGTTTTTATTTTCTAGGGTTAATAAGGATTCATGAGGAAGATGATGCGGTATTGGGGATACTATAAATTCTCCTACCTACAATTATGTAGTTACAGAGTAATCAGTAAAAGACGAATTTCCTTCAAGTTTAGAATGGGTGGAATTGGAAAGAAGTTGATTTGGTTAACCTGAATTTTCAAATGGGTTTTGAACCAGGATGAGGAGCTCTGATGGAGATAAGTGCTATCCCAATGCATCAAGGCTGCAGGTAAAAGATGGGAGTAGATTTGCTTCTCCTCTTGTATTCTAACAGCTCCCATTTCCCTAGCATGGTTGGCCAGGCAAGCCCCATGCATTTATTTTCAAAGAGACATTTGTATTACATCTTCTGTATGACTCTGGTTCTCGAAGAGGATAAGTACATTTTGTATCTTCACGGCTCCCATTTCCCCAGGACTGATTGGAACCCCCTTTCCCCAGCATGGTTGGCAAATCCACCAGTAGAAGCTAGGAATCATGAATTTATTTTCAGAGCCACATTTATTTTTAGAGCCAGTAGATGTGTAGTAAGTTCTCAGTAGCAAAGCTTGGAGATTGGAATCAATTTGTAATCCATTGTAACTAGCAACAACTTGGAATAAATTATTAAATTTTGTCTATGTAAAGTACTAAAGTGACACACTAACATATGTTATTTATACAAAATAGGAGCTACAATGCTACTCGTTTGTAAAAAGATATGTAATAATGTGACATTGAAATTCAGTTGTAATAAAATAAATGGTTGTGTTGTGTTATTCTTGATTCCTTGAATCTTTGTTATTCATGTACGTTTAAGAGTAAAGAGTTGTTTTCTGAGTTCGGAAATTCAATGTCTATTAATAATTTAATATATTCAAATCAGTTTTTTTTTTCTTTTGAGAAATTAAGTTATATACTTTATGCAATTGTTAGGCTGATGCCTATGGTATTGACTTTAAAACACATGTGTCATGTTAATTTTTTTAAGTTAATACCATAAATTAGTAAATTACTCAAGTTTCAAGTTCAACCGTTGGATGAACATTTGATGTATGGTTGTAGTTACATTCCATAATGAAATGAACAAAGTGATGGCCTTCCCAATTTAAACCTCTAGAATTACCCTATAACTGTTAGATTTAGAAAGATCAATGGTTAAGATTATGACAATAACAAACAATCAATATGAAAATTTTATGACGATTTGGTCATTTAAATGCCTATCAAAAAAATTGTTTAATTTATGAATTTTATATAAAATATTTTATAAATGGAATATCTTGAAAAATTAGAAAACAATGATAATTATTAGTGATAAATATAAAAATCTACAGTTATAATTAACAATTAACAAAAGTTTCTAAAATCGTATTAAAAATAAATCTTGTTAAATATATTCTAAAAATTAAAAATAATTATGTTTTATTTTGAAAAGATTCTAAATTAATATATATTTTTATAATAATATTATAAATCATATATATTAATATAAAAAATGATAGCTATTATAAAAAAGTCAAAAGTTTCTAAATTCATATTAAAAATATTCAAAAAAGTTATATTCTATTTTCTTTTTATAATAAAAATTATAAAATGATATATATTATAAATTAAAATACTATATAATAATTTTTTACGGTTTAATAAAAATATAGCAAGTCAAACTATACGGTCTAATAAATTTTATAGCTATAATATACGGTCTAAAATTGAAAAAATGGTCAAATATTTAATAGACCATCAAATTCCAGGCCTGCTGTCAACTGTCAAGTGATTAATGTTTATTTTTAAAGTTAATATCATAAATTACTCAAGTTTCAACCGTTGGATGAACATTTGATGTATGGTTGTAGTTGCATTCCGTAATGACATGCACAGAGCGATGGGCTTCCCAACTTAAACCTCCAGAATCACCCTATAACCATTAGATTTAGAAAGATCAACGGTGAAGAATTTGCAACTTGTAGACGTAAGACGTGTCATTCACTTTAATGTTCCAATTTTGAGAAACAAAGCATTTAAAGCACTTTGTACTGCTAAGTGTCAACTGTCAAGTGATTAATGTTTATTTTTAAACTTTAAAGTTAATATCATAAATTACTCAAGTTTCAATCATTAGATGAACATTTGATGTATGGTTGTAGTTGCATTCCGTAATGAAATGCACAGAGCGATGGGCTTCCCAACTTAAACCTCCGGAATCACCCTATAACCGTTAGATTTAGAAAGATCAACGGTTAAGAATTTTCAACTTGTAGTCTTGTAGACCTAACTCCTAAGACGTGTCATTCACTTTAACGTTCCAATTACGAGACAAAAAGCATTTAAAACACTTTGCACTTTGAAATTGTACAGTGATTTTTAAAGTCTTCAATTTTCAGATTGCTCATTGGCCATTGCAGTGCACCACCCTATTTTGAATTTGGATTCCACAGTTCCACTTCCAACAACGCCATTCCATTTTTCAAGCATTGGGACTCAGAATGTGGGTAAGTGAAAGAATTCTTGCGACTACGTTTCATCATTTGACATTTCTTAAAATCTTATTTTGTCAAAGTTTGAAGTTTGCTTTTAGACTTTAGAGACTAAGAATTCATTAAAATTAAGGAGGACTAATAGGTATTACTTATTAGGGATTTCAAATTTCACAACTTCACATTTGTACAAGCATGTCTACCACCAGTACCACTAGAGCAATGTCCGATAAAAAATACATTATGCAGAATTTCTTACAACCCTAGGTTTCACCGATGGGTACCATGATATTTATGATCTTGAAATCTATGGTAGGCGTACCTCAGAACTTAGATTTTGATCTCAAAATAAGGCTGCAAAGTAAACAAAAGTTGATAGTATCAGTGCACCGTGGGTAACTAGATTAGGGCGCATGATGTTACATGAAGTTTTCCCTTGCCCAGAATTTATCATGGTCTATGCCAAAAATTATGATGAATAGAAAAGAGCAATTGTTAATAAAGATAACCAAGAAGAATTGTTATCCATTAATGCAGAAGAACTTGGAAAAGTGTTGGGGCTTACAACCGAAGAATTTGGAAACCACCACATTGACCTAGAAAAGCTTGCTAGTGATTATGAAGCAATGGAAGAAAGGCTGAAAAATGATTTCTTAAATCAAATAGTTAAGGATAGAAACAAATTGAAAGGTGATCATAAGCCTCCTTATAATTTGGATTTTTTTAAACCATGGGTTCAGGATACTATTTCCATGCTAGCATTTTTCCTTGGTCTAGATAGCAATTTGGAAGTGGGTGCAAGCCTCCTTGAAATGGTATATAATATCCATTATGCTGATGAACATGTCGAATATAATTATACTTAGCACATTGTAGAATCCATGCATAAACAATTTTTAATGATTAAAGAAGGTTCCACGAAGACATTTAGGTTCACAACCTACTTGTGCTATCTTTTTCTATTCAAATTTAGAGGAATGTTTCAAACCAACAAGCTTCAGATTCAGCCCTACAATAATGCAGAGGAAAATAAAATGGCTCTAGTATATGAATGGACCACTGAGATAAGGATGCATGATTCTCGAAGGAACTACGGTTATTTTGTAGACTAATTTTTGGCTCCATTGCATCAAGTAATTACAAATAATCCAATGCCTAGATTGTCTATGTCATGTAGAAACTGCATGCAACTAGGAAAAGAAATACAATTGGCTGATTGGTACTTAATGGAAGAATATATTGTGCTAAGATTTTATGGATCGGGAGTACAGCCATACAAAATTCCAATACATGTGACAAAAAGGGTTTTTGCATTGGAATATGTAAGGTAGGTGTAGAGTGTTGATAAACTACACTTTCTCAGTCAGCAAAAGAAGACCTTATTTCCTTCTTTACCTTTTTCATGTGGAGGGTTCACATTCGAGAGAAAAGAATTTAGTGTAACACATAATCTTTTGAATTTTTTTGCATTTGATGCTATCTGTCACTGGCAATATGATCCATGTGACATCATTAAATCAATGATTGTGGCAAATAGGAATGCTACAAATAGAATTCAACATCAAAGTAAACCCTTGCTTGAAAATTTGAGAAACAAGGATTCTTGGGATGAGGTCAAAATAGCAATGGAGAAAAGTGTTTCTAACAATGGTATTTCTTCTGAACAATTGTCAGCAGAAATTATGGTATTGCACCGAAAGACAATAAGGACATACAACATTTTTTATGAAAAAAGTGATAAGCCATCTAGTAGAGTAAAAATTCCAGGTTCTCTAGAGAAGGAAATTATAGATAAAAATTGGTCATGATAAAAAATTATTGTCTTTTGGTGTATGAGGAAGGACCTAGGTGATCCAAGAGCTCTTGTAGAGTATGATGCTAATGAAGAAGATGAAGAGTTTAGAAAATTGTGGAATATAGAGCATCCTGGTGAACGTGATGAATTTGATGATGATATTGATAGGGAAGAAGAAGAACAAAGCCATGCCAATTACAAACCTAGTTTAAGTGATGTCGTAAAATAAGAATATGCTTCAACATATACTTTAGGAGCAACCATAATTGAAAAAATTGGTTATAAAGGTGGTCCTTTGGGGTCCAAAGGACAAGGCCCTTGGACAATACCAAGTGCTGCGCATAGAAAAATAGTTGATAAATCTGGCCTTGGGCTTGGAGGTGAACAAGTAGACCAAGGGGATACAACAAAAACTCAATTTTTTAGAGCTTCTAGTCATCATCCTCATGGTCAGATACAATCACAACTAGGACATGCCCTTGGTGGACAACTTAGTGCAACTGGGAGTGGCATTGGTGGCGATGGTATGGGTAGTGTAGATACCTAAAATTGGTCTAGGCCTGCAAGTACATATTCGACATAATTTTCTATAGTCCATGGTCATGATTAAATAATGTCAATTATTTAATTAACCTTTCTAACACATATTTTCTCTATTAATTAAATATCCCTTTTTAATTAATTCATAAATGACCTTTATTCAACTTGGATAATTAAATAAATCATATTTGTTTAATTATGTCCCTAACTAATTAATTATTCCTTCTTAATTAAATATGTATTATTTAATTAAACCCTCTTTTTATCATATGTCAACTATAATTAAATATCTTTATTTAATTATTCATTTAACCCCCTTTTCAACTATAATTAAATATTATTTAATTATTCAATTCCACCCTTTTCGAAAGTCAAATTAAATAAATTATCTTTATTTATTTAATTAAACCTTCTATTTTCGAATGTCGAATTAAATTAACATTTAATTCACATTTAATTCATTTGTGTCATATTCCTCTATCATTCAATTATCTAATCGTTCACTCACCTTCTGACTCAAGATCTATTTTTAGTTCTCCAGTCATCTCTGAATTCAACTATTGATCATCTCTGCAGGAAGACTCTCCGTCACAACTAGTCGATTATCTAGTTCTAACTCATATGCATGTATGCATATATTAATTAAATATCTTTTATTTAATTAATTAATTTAATTATGCATTCGAATTCCTCCTCTTCGAGTTCTAACTTTGTCTTTGAAATTCAAAGTCTATTTCTTCTATTTTCGAAGATTCATAACTGAAGATTAAGATCTTGTTCTATTTTTAGTCTTTCCTGACTCATGTTCTAACTCACATTCTATTTGAGATAGAACTCACATAGCATGGCATTCATCAATATCATCCGTCGATCTCTCTTTCAATCTGAGCCGATTGTTTGAAAACAAAAAATCTATAAAATGGCCTATCATAATCATTATTCCTCCTCCCGAAATCACATACTTTTGAGAAGAGACCATTCTTCGATATTTTGCTTAGACATTCAACACAACTATACTTGCATTTAAACACAAAAATCTGAGGGCAAGAATACTAAAAAGGAAAAATGGAGATAATTCGAAAGAATGAATGCATATTCGGTGAGATCAATTCAGTTTGTTTAGTTTTTATCATGTTTTCATATTCATTCTTTATTGTTAGATTTTAGATTAGTTTTGATTTAGATTAGGATTAACAATTGTTCGTTCTAGCTGCAGATCTTATCACAGATTTATTCTAATGTTATAGGTAGTAGTACTAGTAGTGGTCAACATGTGCTACAATGAAAAATTACACACAATACTAGAAGAGGAAAACAAAAAAGATACCACATAAACACCAGGTGATCAAGGAAATCAAAAGAGGCAAAGGATTTTGATAGGTCCAAGTCATACTATCAGTGGATCCACCAATACTACAAAGGAGTTATTTCCAGGCACTCCCCCAATTCCAGTTAGTGTGGGTGCGACATCATTATCAACTACAAGTACTCCTATTCCTTCGCCATTCAAAAATTTCATTGTTCTTGCCTCCCCAAGTTATGATTTCATTGAAGAGTTTAAAAATAAATCAGACTCGAATAAAAAAGAAAAGAAGCAACTGACGGAGAGTGTGTCTGTTGTAACTTCAGAGCATGCAACAACCATGGTATTACCCACATTTGACACAAATAAAGAAATCATGGAGTACACAATTATTGTTCCCATAGTTCAAAACAAACCAACAAATCAGATGGATTGATCTGAATATCAGGTAACCAATTTTCAATTGGATTTTTTGGCTTGAAAAATACTGACAAAATTAATGTATCAAAGAAGAATAATGAATTGGTGTACACATCATTGCTAAAGCAAGACAGAGAGAAGAAAAGGTTTCAGAACCAAATAGAAAAGTTACAGGCAGAGCTAGCAAGTGAGAAAGCAAAGAGGAAAGCAATAGACAACAAGAGCAATGACTTAGAAAAAAGAATAATAAAATCTGCCTCTACATCTACAAGCAAAGAGGATAAATCAAATGAGAGAGAAGTGAATGACCTGAAGCGAAGGCTAGATGAGAGCAACAAGTAATATGATGAGGAAAAATCCACTTCAAAAAAATTAAGACTAAACATTGCGAATGGAAATGCACAGTGGGAACAAAAATTGGAGGAATAGAGAAAAATAAATGAAAGATTGGAGACAGAGCTGATGGAAGCAAAAGAAGAAATTAAGACTTCTTAAAATAAGCTTTCTGCATTTTGTAGAGATACAGTGAGGTATATGAAACAAAAGATTTGGGATGAAATAATGCAGAGGGTTGATCATTTGTGTGACATGTTTCAACTAATTGATGCTATCAGACAACATTATAAGAAGCTCAACAAATATTTAGTGGACAACAAAAAGGTGCTGGAATTAGAGAAATCTGCAAATCAAGTTCTACAAACAGTCTACAAAGCCAATGACAATGATTTGAAATTAAAAGGGATTAGTAATTAGATTGAAACCTCAATGAAGTTGTCATCTATCATTGAAAAGTGTTTGAGAATGTGTGGAACAAAGGAATATTTTCATTTGGTTGTAGACTAGATGAAGGTGGTGGATGAAAAGGTAAGGAACTTCACAGAGCTTGGTTTTCTAGAGGATTTTGACACAAATGAGCGATTCATTGGAAAGGATGGTTTCAGAAAGAAGATGGAAGGTGCAAGGAAGATTGATTTGGACCAGTTTCCTCATAACCCAGATGTGAACTATTTGGATTCAATCAGAACACTGATAACCTTGAATGCAAAATTGACTGAAGAATTCTAGACAAGTTGCACTTCTAATTACAATCATGAAATGTTAACAAAACTTCAAGTCAAACAACATCAGTTAGAACAAATGGCAATTCCACCTCCTGAAGAGTGGAAGTTGCTAGAAAAGGTGATATAGTGACTTGATTTTTTATTTTCAACCTTTTTATAATATGAGTTTCCAAGTTCCAACTCAGCTCTGTGCAGACTTGTCTTTGGGCATTGGCAATATTTTGCATTGCCAATGCCAATATGTACTCCTTCATGTGAAATTCAATTAAAAATCTCAAATTCAGACTTCAGTAATGTGATGATGTTCAATTATCTGTATTATTTATTTTATCATTTTGAACTACTGATGAACTTGATGGAACTTCTAATTTTGCTCTCTGAATTCCTCTTTGTCTTGACCTTGTCCTAGTCTGTCAATGTGTCATATTGTTTGGGAAAGAACCTAAGGTTGGGGTTTTTATTTTGGTTTTCATGAAAATCCTAATGTCGTATGTAATACCTTGGGTGAAAATCTATTCGGATGTTACCTTTTTTGGGTGGGTTTTGTTGGTGTTTTTTAACGTAAACCAAGTTTGTGTCCTAATCTACAATCATTAACAATTAACAGATAATCCCATCGAATAGCTCAATAGAATAGGATAATACTAAAATGAGCTAGCCTTTCACCAATAATATCAACTACTTGGAGCATGGGATGATTACAACATTATTTCATAACTTATGATAGTCATTTTATTTGCAATTTGGCAGCAAGCTCTAAGTACAAACTCGTACAATTTAAACCAGTGCCATATGCCATTGGGGAGTCAAATTCATAAACATTTAAAATTTAACAACAGATTCAAATACATAGCATATAAGATCCCTGGCAATATTGCATTACAATAGTGTCAATCCATATCCTAACCCAATACTTCTTACTAAATCCCTTTACAAACATATCCATCCATGGACCATGATTCCATCCAAGCATTTTAATTAATTCCTTAAATTATAGCCAAAATGGAAAACATACACACCATATCAGTGAGATGAACACCATAATCCTTGATTATACTATTCAAAATTATGATATGTTTATACAAAGGAGAGACATGAGTTTGAATATAACATCATAACTTAAATGCTAGTATTGTTGCGAAACATCAAATCTTCAGGAACCTAAAACCACATTACCAAAGAACCCCAAACCTAAATTGTATTAATATTGAAATAACTAGTTCTTACAATCTGTTCTGCAACTATACCTAGACTTGACCTCAAAATATATGACTTGCCAGCCCCTATTTCTGGCCTTGAAATCCTTCTTATAGAAAACGAAGGAGCAGACAAGCATCAGGCCAGAAATTACACATGTCATTGGTCAATTGGACCGCTATGTGCCAATTCAAAAATATGATTAAAACCACCGAGTCCCAGAGCATCTTTCCGTTGATTCCACTCATTACATAATAGCTGCTGCATTAGCTATATCTCAAAACCTGTGCCAAAATCCATCATGGAAGCAAAACCATAATCAGTTATACTATAACTGCTGAGTTGTTAGTTGTCGGTAATAGACATTGTTTTACGCCTCTTCGATTAAGTACTTGTCCACCCATTTCTGGTATTCCTCATCCATTGGCCAATTAAAATTCACCACCTCGATCACCTTAGTATCGTAAGGTGTGTAATTCACCACAACTTGGTTAGCCTCTCTCTCAAAAGACTCTAAGAATATGTTGTTATTAATTATTTTATCCCTACTACTCACCAGAAAGTCATAGTCTGAGTCATCACAAATAAATTTGTTGTGTGCATCAATAACCTCTTCTGCCCTATCTTGCCACTGCTGCAATGGCAAGATATTTCCCTATGCATCTATTATATCTGGCAAAAAGGTATCATTCCAGTCATCAAAACTCTTTACCAGTTCTCTAATTTTTCTACTCAAATCATCAGGTAGGGCCTGGAATCCCTTCAATGATTTCACAAAATTTTGAGTAGGCTTCAATGACTAAGGCATGTTGTCTGCATCAAACCTAGAAGCCTTAAACATAACATCTAAATCAGTGGCCCGAGGGATCCACTTCTCAACCAAAGGCAGAACTACTTCCCAATCTCTGTTAATGTTTTTAATTCCACCCAAGAACAAAGAATACAAAGAATGTACAGATGGTAACCTACAATGAACCTTCTCATTTAGATGCCTCAAAACAGTGTCAACCACCTCACTGTGTTTAGCAATTGCATCATCCTCACTTGCCTTTAGGGCAGCCTGCAATTCTATGATTTTATTCAACATTTGCTTCTTGGTAGGATCCACAGAATACTCAACTTTCTCTTCAACTGGCTCTGGAGCATGGTTGAGAGAAGGTGTCTGAATGGGGGACCCAGGAGTAGAAATGATTGGGATATTAAGGGGAACTGACCCTAAAGTAGTGGGTAGAGCTCTGATACCAGGGGCACTGGAGGATTCTCCTACCTGCCCATATTTCAATCTATCAACTTCAGACTGCAACTCAACATTCCTCTATTGTATTCTACTATATTCCCCAATTATTACGTTGTATTTCTCCATCAGACTCTTCTTTTCAGCTTCCTCCCTTTCAGCTGTCTTTTGGGCCAATTTGGCCACATTCAATGTCAAGCTTGTGGCTTATGTTGTTGAGGTTTCAAAAGCTCTCTTGATGATGAGCCCTCCCCTTAGACTTGGGCCAATATCAACCACATTTGGTTTTCTACCCTGGGGTGCCAATGCCCATATGGTCAGAGTTTCATATTCCTCACTAAAAGCAGAGTCTTGCAGAGATGCCTTAACCTCTTCCTCACTATTTTGCACAGGGTGCTTGGACTACAAGATAGCATTGAATTATATAGTATCAACTATGTCCCATTCAGGCAGAAGTAAGACACCATCCTACGTCACAAGTCTCCTTCCTTCCTCAAGAGTAATGCTCTTGAATTCCTCCATTAGTTCAGCCTTAACTTCATCATCATTCTCTTGTTCAAACCTATCAGGTCTTGACTCTCTCCTTCTCTTGCATTTATCCTGATATTCCTCTAATTTCATTCTCCAAATTAACTGCAAGAATACAGGATTCTTCATGAAGGCATCATCATCCAGGAATGCCTTGCAGGCCTCCATCCTAGCATCCTGTACACACCATCCCTTTATATCCATATCAGTTAACACCAATTGTATTGATCTAGGAGGAGAAGGGATACCAACATGCATGTCTTGATCAGTTATAATTATTTCATCCATCAGAGCCTCTTGTGTTTCCTCAACCATTTGCCTCTCTAGGCTTGGCTTTGATAGTAACTCTACAAGATCATTTCTCAGTGGTGAATCTAGGTCCACAATCCTTATCCCTCTAGGTTTCTTGATCCCTTGACCCGGTTGTGATGATGCTTGCATTATTTGTTTTCCCCTTTTATCTTCTGCCTCCTCATCGCTGCTATCATCTCTCTTCCTCTTGTATAGAGGCATGTCCTCTGGTGGCTGATAAGTTGTCCTTGTTTCTTCAGGCCTCACCTCTGGTCTCTGAATTCCCTAGTCCACTTCCAAATTGATTTTCTTGGTTTTCAAGGTGCTCATGATATCTTTGAATTTATTCATTAAGAAATCTATTCTTTTGCGAAATGGAGTGAACTCCATCAATGGATCATGTTTTGGATCCATTTTATGCACCATAGCCAGTAGTTTCTCATAGGCAATCCATTTCTTTTATTCAATTCCTGCCTGCCCAAATCAAACTCATTTCTAATTAGATCCTCAGGAAAATTGAAAATATGTGCAAACTTGCTACCTTTAATTCGTTGCCGGAATAGGGAAAAGAATCCCTCAGGGTCATGCTGCCTCTTAGATCCACTCTTCAAATGATAATCATCAAAAAATCTTCCAAAGTGGACCCACCCTCCCTTGGAAAAGACAAAATCTAAAACAACAGTATAATCAAGGAACAAAGTCCCTTTTCATTTCCTTATCAAATTATCCTCATGAATGCAACCTAGTTGCCACATGACCTCGACAAATCCCATCCTTGATGGTACATTATATGGGAGAATGTGAGGAGCTCCCTAGAAACCATAAACCCTTAGGACAGTGCTTACGGGGTATAAGATGATGTCACCCCAATTGTGGCACACCTTCAAATCAGGCCTCCTCATTGGGGGTCGGAGGAAATCATGCAAATCCTCAAGGACCCTTGGCACATTTACCACCAATATAGCTCTAAGTATGGAAGTAAAATAGTTATCAAACTACACAAAGCTATCACCTCCCTTGTTGCAAGACAAATCTGCACTCCAAACCTGTATTGGTAATCTTTCTCCATTCACTTCTTGCCTCAACTTCATTTTCTCTGAGAAGAATTCGGTATTCTTGTATAGGAACATATGCAATAATAGGGAGTACCAAAAGAAAGGAGTACCAATGTCCCCCATATGCAACTTCAACAAACCCTCATGTATCTTTTCAGCAAGAAAAGATGCATAGTCATACACTACAGAAAAATTGGGATGCTGAATCTGAGCCCCCATAAACATATAAGCAATGGGAATCATGGTATTAGGGCTGAAACCTAAAATCTAGCAAAGTGAATAAAATGTTGCCAAAAAGTGATCAGCAAAACAGCTCAGGCTAAAAGGCTCCTGATCAGTTGGGTTGATGTGAATCGTTGAACAGCTTGCCTTGGCTAAATGAGGAGGAAGCAATTTTGATATGAAAAGAGGCTGTGACCTGGCATATTCCTGCTTCATTTCCTCAAAATCTACTCGGACTAAGAATGGGATATATTCACTCAAATCGAAAACCTGTCGAATCTCATCTGCATTTATATTCAGTAGAACCCCACCATCATTATCCTTGATAATCATTGTAACAGAATCATATCGTGTTGCCATTACTCTGAGTAGGTCAATATAAGGAAATACATTTGGTACAACTAGTTTCCCCATATCATACCTCCATCCATTACAGAAAGGATGAGGCACATTTCACTGCCCATACCATCTCCTATACATTTCTAGGCCCGTCATTTGGACCCTAGCATCTGTAATATTATAGGTTTTACACCTTAGTCCCTCGCCTAAGGCTTTCCCATTCATTAAAACCAAACCCCTCTTCTTGTCATTCGTTGATAGCGGGAATTGATCTAGGAAATCCTCGTATAAATTCCTTTGCAAATAATCAATATGGCCAAAATGTTGCTTTGATGGCGCCATTTCGAACAACCAGGGCTTCTCCTAAAATCAAATTCTTTAACAAACTAGGGCTACCCAAAACAAAATTACACCAGAACTTTTTCAATTTCCCACAATTCAAAAGAACCAGTAACCTTACAGTCTTAATCAACAAGACCCGTGACCAACACAATACAACCCTCCACAAAAAACACAATCAAATAGAAACTGTGGCATAGAAGGTAACTCATGGGATTTCGCACCTTGCAGAAAACCAAACCTTGCTGTAATTGCTTGAAAAACTCAATCTCTGGCTCTGGAGTCCTGGACCACTCCAAAAACATTTGAATGCCTTTGTGGTGAAGATAGAATGGAATTAACTACTTAAAGCCGATTAAAAATGGCCAGTAGACATCTCATCTGCCATTAAAGCTCACTTGCATGCCGCGCCAATGGCTTCAATCATATTTGATGCAAATTTAAATCCTCGCCGTCGATCTCTTGTTCCTGTCAGATCATCAATGATCAAACGGCCATCTTCAAAAGGTTGACAACATCTCCATGTCATTATCGAGGGACCACCATAATACACAGTGCCAAAGGAATACACGTGGCGTTTGCCCGTGATATCGCAATCACTAAACACCCTTCACTTTAGGATCACACTATGGCAGGCAACTATTGATTCCCTCCATCGGTGATCATGATCATTCACAACAGTGAGCAGCACCAAAATCTATCCATCGAGCAACTTTTCATCAAGGTTAAAACATCACCGTCGATCTCGAGCACGTGCATCTCACATCTGGTTTAGTAACCCACTCTATAACATACTAAAGTCTGATACAAATATTAAGCACTTTATTTACTCCTTTTCAGCATCGACAACCTGGGACACGTGGCGCCCGCCCGTGATATCGCAATCACCAAGCAAACAACGATGATGTCATCGCAAGATCGCGGGGAATGGTCAAGATCAACCGTAGGGAGATCAATGGTCAATAAAAATAACCCCTACAAAATAATACAATTACTTAAAATAAAAGAGGGGAAGGGCACACTGCCTAGGACAACGACAAACGATGGCTCAAAATTGTTCTAAAACACAGGGCACGGTCTGACCCAAACTTGAGAAATAAAAGGTTAGACAAAATATTTAGCATTTTTATTATAAGGGGCCCGGCCTAGATGATTCAATGGGACATAAGTTGTTTTGAAACCACCCTAAAAAATGTAACGTCAGAACAGACCCAACCCAAAGATATACATTATATGGCAGGTTACTAAAGCGGTTGTGAGATGCACGTGCTAAAAGTTAACGAAGGTGTTATAATCTTGATGAAAAAGTTGCTCGACAATTATGCTCAACAATGGTGACTGTTATGAATGAACACGATTACCGATGATGGAGATCAACGGTTTCTTACCATCGAGTGATCAGAAGATGCGAGGTGTTTATTGATTGTGATATCACGGGCGAGCGCCACATGTATTCCTTTGGCGATGCATAGTGTGGTGGGCCCTTCATGCTGAGATGGAGATTACATCAACCTTTTTGAAGGTAGTCATTCGATGCTCTGACGAAAGTGAAGGATTGATGATTGGGATTTGAATTCGCATCAAATACGATTGGAAACTTGGAGCCTTTGGTGCGGCATGCAAGTGAGCTTTAATGGCGGATGAGACGTTTTTTGGCTCAATTCGATCAACATTAGGTAATTTTCCTTCATTCTATTTTACCACAAAATTATAACAGATTTTGGTTGTGTCTTGATGACAGTTTTGGGCCACTTTTGGCACAAGTTTCTTGACGTTTGGCTACTGGCCAGTGCATTAGTCATTTTCCAACAGATGGGAAAAACAAGAAGATTCTCATGGGACTCAGTTGTTGTAGCAAATTTTTGAAATATCATAGTGGGGTCCAAGTGACCGGTGACATGTGTATTTCTGGCCCAATGCTTGTTTGCTCCTTCATTCTCTATAAGAAGGATTTCAAGGCCAAAAATACGAGTTAGCAAGTTGCATAACTTTAGGTCGAGTCTAAGTAAAGCTGCAGAGCGAATTGTAAAGGGCCTGGTGTTTTAGTGAAAATTTTGTTTTAGATTTTGTGTCATTCTGTAGTAGGTTTTAAACTCATTAGAGTTTGATGTTTCAAGATAGTACTAGCATCTAAATGGAAATTACTCATTTCGAACTCATGTCTCTCCATTGTATAAACATATCATTATTTTTAATAAAATGATCAAGATTTATTTTGTTCATTTCTAAGTTATGGATGTTGAACTGTTAGTCTGTTAGCTTCTGTTATGTTTTGACTAAAAATCTTGATATGATTCATGAAGTGCAATATAATATAAAATATCATGGAGACTTGGAGTGAAATATAAAATATTAAATAAAATATCTTGAACTTGAAGTGCAATGATTCACAATTTATTTGAATACAATATAAAAAAGCACCAACTGCTGTTTGGAATATGATTCATGCAGTGCTTCAGTGCAATATAAAATAAGATTATAAGATATCATGAACTTGAAGTGCAATGATTCACAATTTTCATTTAATAGAATATAAAATATCATCAACTACAGTTTGGAATTTGGAACAATGGAAATTGATTCAAGAAGTGCAATAAAAATACCTAAAACCTGCTAATTCTCTAATTCTCTTCCATTTCCCAAATGTAGTCAAGGTCCTCAAACCGATGCTCATCTTTAGATAAAGTAAAAGAGCCATCTTGATTTGGAGACTGCTCTGCAATTTGTTCAGCCTGTGTCTCAAAATCAACATTCATTGTTTGATTTGTGTCAATTTCAATATCACTGTCATCTTGATCTATACCAGGCCTACTGCCACTTCCACTAGTACCACCACTAGTACCGATGACTCCTAGAATTGGAGAGCCTATGTTGGACAACCCGACCCCTCTTCTTTCACATGTGGACCTCCAGATTGTGAGTGCCCTTTCAAAACGAATTTTTTTGACATTATATGCAGTTCCTTTCATCCTCAAGCAATTTTCCAAATTCTTGTCTAGTTTGTTTCTTAACTTCGATTTCAAAAACCCCAATGTACTAAAAACTGTCTTATCCTCCACCGACCCTAATATCATTGTTTGACATAAATCAACAAGTTCAAAATATTCTGACATCGAACCACACAATATTTCACTCTGACCTAAGCTTGTCCAAACCTTTTTTATTGATCCCAGTTCAAAGGCTTTCTCCTTGCCCATGGAATCAGACTTGTCCCTCATAGCTATTGCAAAACTCTAACATTTCTTTCTAAGCGTATTTTCATTTAAAATTCCTTCTATTGCCTGCTCATTGTATGTTACCTTTTTCGAAAACTGTTCAATCACAATTTTTACTTGATCATGAAAATATTTTGGGTTATCTCAGTTTACCTAAAATTGAGGGTACACAATACCCATGGCTTCAAGTATTTCATGTCGAGGGAATCTTTCATGAATCTCTGAGGAAAGAGATTTTGCAATTTCCTTCAAATTATCACTAACAGATTTAATAATGTCGTTAAAATCTTCCTCGTTAATAGGTACTTCTTTTCTAGAGCACCTGTTTGTCTTAAAATGGTACATTGGTATCTCATATCCACATACACAAATACATAAGTGCCCACTTACATTAAACTGTAAATAATTATCAGGATTATTCAAATCAGTAATTTTCTGCCACATCAAATAATTTGCACTTTCTTGTGTTAGATCTAGATATAGATAATCGAGGGCCAAGCATGTAAGTTTACGTAGATTGGCATATTCATAAATATACATAGTTCTATCTTGGGCTTTCTTCACAAGATTTTTCATCTCATCCAACATGGGGAGAAGACTAGCTAAAGTCAAGAGTGTCTCTATATCGCTTAACCTATGTAAGAGTTCAGGAGCTTTGTCTATTGTGCTGTGATGCTCGTACATCAACCCAATCAAGGATTGATATTCTAAAATAACTCATTGCGTCGGTCCATCTGGTATCGAAATCCTTGAGAAGCTTGTTTCCAAGTGTTATTCATTCAGAAAAATGTTGAAATTCAAAGAAACGTTTGGGACTTTGGCAGAAGTATGTGTGGATCTCGCAAACTAGATTTTCAACTTTTGATACTATTGGAAACTTGCTTACAATTTTAAATGCTAAATTCATTTTGCGAGCCAAGCATGTATGGTGCACAAGTATTTTGTAACTTTGTGCAAAGACTGCTCCTTTGACCTTGCATCACTGCAACTCCATCAACTCCTACACACACCAACTTTTTGGCAATTGTAAACTCATCCAAACTTGCAATTTCATTCAAAGATTTCTTGACTAGTTCAAATAGATTTTGCGATGTTGAATTGTCCTTCATTTTATGAACACAAAGAAGATGATCTTCGCGAACATTTTTTTCTACAATATACAAATGCATACAAACCCAAGAAGTATTTTCTACCGCAGTAACTTCATCTAAAGATAATGCAATTAAATTTGACTCTTTTAATTTCTCCTTTAAGTCTTGCTTTTCCACTGCAGCAAGGCAGTTCGCCCATTCCCATCCAGCGTTTACTGACCAATGTGAGAAGGAAAAGTGGGGAACACTCAAATAAGATAATAAATCAAAATATTTTGGGCAGTCTGTCATAGGACACCCCCTAGACAAAATATGAAAAACAACACTCATCTGAACAGTTTTTGACAAATTTCCTCCTACCATGGCTTTTCCAAAATGAGCCTCAAGTGTTACTTCACATTTTTTAATCTTCGACATTCTATGGTTATGCTCTCCATAATTTGTGGCATACTTAACATGAAGACATTCTTCCTTTGATTTCCATCGTACGACTGATTGTTCCTTTCTGTCTATGATTTATTTTTTGTAAACTTTGTCGATATTCTTTTCTATAGTGTCAAGCTTTAGCTGCATTGTCTTGTCTCTTCCACATTTCCAACTACAAATATTACATCTGACCTCTGTTTCCCTTTCAATATCATTTTCATTTGATACCCCCACTGGTTCAAGGAATGGGTACTTCGACAACCAACCAATTTGAAAATTCCTTGTCATTTCCCGCTCGCGTCCCAATTTTCCTTTGCCTTTTCTTTTCTTGCTACCAACATCATCCTCACCCAACTCGATTATCTCATTCTGGCTATCCAGGGTATCCCTTGGAACATCTTCTGCGGTATTGCCATCCTCATTTGATACATTTTGATTTAACACAATGACAATCTCACCTTGACCTTCCTGTGGTGGAAGAGTTGATGATGTATCTCCATCTTCAATAATATTTGGTGGAAGTGTTGATGGTGTAGGTCCACCTTGATCTAATGGATTAGAAGCTTTGCCAATTCCAAAGTAAGACTGTATGGTACCTCCCCATTTTGGGTGTTTTGACGGCCTCCCAGTCTCTTCATTACCTGCTTGCTCAGGAGTCTTACCCTTGCTGCTCGACATATTGATCTCACTTCTAATAAAAGATGGAAAAAAATGTCTTCTTGTTTAAGAAGGACAGATCGATAGAGAATATAGATCCCATTCCCTACTTAAATTTATGTTTAAGACTGAAGCAAGAATGGAAAACAGATAAATAAATCTTATTATTATAACTAATAGTCTAATAACTAATAACAGTATGAAGAAATGATCACTCACCTTTGAGTCTACGTTTTCGGGTTTCACTGACTTCTGAATCAAGAAGTAGAACCTCAGAACCGAACAAAATGTGTAAGAACAAATAACAGTTTCAATTGTATTTATATCAATCCATATTTGGCGAATTCTACGGGATTTTGAAATGGTATGTTAAAAATTTGGCGAATCCCGCCTGCTTATACAAAGATACCTTGAAATTTTCAAGGCAAAATAGGTCCTCATAAGCAACTATTTGTAAATTTTAATCAGCGAAATGGGTCCTCATATAATGTTGTCTTAATAGGATTGGTGAATATGTTGGTGTTTTATGACATGCTCCCCGAGATTACAAGCGAAAATATTGATCGGTCCATTGGAAATGCGTAGTCTGTTATGGCAAATTTATTGCCTAAACATGCCTCGTAAAAAAAAACCATTGGCGAATGGACATGCATTGGACCGATAGTATGTGAAACCCGGGCAATTTGAACACCTTATTGGATACCTAGAATTCGCCAATTGGCGAAGATTCACCACTAATGTTATCCTTGTATAAGACTCTTTGATCACTCTACAGACCTGAGAGGGGACTAGGCGGGTTGGTTTTCAAGGTCAACTTTGTGTCTTGGATAGCTCTCTGTCAGAGGACAGAAGCATGGTTTTGAGATGATAGCGTGACACATTGGCATCTCCTAGGTGCGCTGGCATTCATATAGCCAAAGAACCAGGAAGACAAGGTCTAACCACTAGAAAAAAACTAAATGCCTAGTTGATGATTTATAAGCAAACAAAATAATACTATGAAATGAGAGACATAATGTAGATATGATAAAACAAGTAGATCAATGCAAGGGTGACAAAAATGATCTCACACAAAATCTTGTTCACCAGCTAGCTCCATGAAACACATCCACCTACACATAAGAAAGAGGAAATTGTTGGGGGACTGTATGGGGGTCTTCCTCAATCAGACCCCTATTTTGGTGTTTCCACCTCCACATACAAACAAGTTTGCAATGATAGATAAATAGTATGATAAAGAAGGAAATGTAAGCAAAGAACACTAAAACACTACAAAAACAATAATGTGCTTACCCAACCAAATAATAGAGGAGAGGAGTAGAAAGCTTACCACCTCCACCAAGAGCGGTTAAGGCCAATGGGAGAGAAAATGAGAGGAAATCAAGCCTCTATTGCAATGGTGTTGTTCCACACTTGCTCTACTGATTTGATGGAGTGATGGAGTTGTTGCTATGGAGTGCAAGAATGTGCTTGAATGCTTGAACTGAATGATTGAATCTATAGATGATATTGTCTAAGAGCCTCAAATGGAATGAGAGTGAGTGATTTTGAAGGAGCAATGAAGGAAACAGCCATATTCGGGTCGGTCAATCAAAGAGGGTGTTACAAGTCAACTTCCAATGGGAAGTATAACGCCTCTGCAGGCTCTAGCAGCAGGAATCTACCAAGGATGTAAGCGCGCCGCATGAAATTTTGTCATTGTGTGGGTGTCCTTGACAATTATTCCTCCATCGACACTCAAAACAAGCACTAGGTGGAACGTGGACAATGGGCTTATGTGGAATTAAGCATATCTGAATTTAGTTTTCTAATGTGAGGAAGGGTAAAAGGGGAATTCACATTAGGATTGAAAATTCGCTCCTATATAGGTAGATACTTTGATCTAAGATGGGAAATTTGGTAAAAGATAATTTAAGTGTTTTTAGACAAATTTCAAGAAAGAAAACACATTTTGGAATTAGAAGAATTTTGGATTATAAGAATTCATTGGTTTTCCACAAGAATAATGCCAATTGCATTTTATAAACACTAAAATAATTCTTCTTATTATCGTATTATTTATTCATATTATCATACAAAATTATTTTTTTACGATCATTAATTAATCATTGTCACATTCATTAAATCACATTATCCTTAATTATTGATTATTATTCATTATCCATTATCCCTTGACAAGTTACCTCATTCTTCAAATTAGTAACTTCATCAAAAAATACATTAAATGAACTAATAAATCATATTATCTTCTCACAAGTTAGCTCCTAATTAGTAACTTCTTCTCATTATCAATTTAATGAATCGATAAAATTCATTATTATCCTCTCATGACTTTGAAATGGAAATTTTCCATAATCACTCAAGTTATCTTTTCCACTTTCTTGAGTTGACTCCATAATTTTTTCAATTAACTCCTAGTCTTTGACCTTATCCACACTCTTTATTTGATTGTTTAGAAAATCTCTAAATAGCCCTATTCTCATCATTTTCATATAATATCAAGTCTTTATGCAAGTGCATTATATGAAAATTCACTATCAATAATTCCACACTGCTTTTTTTTTTAGTTACATCTACATTCATGTGAAGTGGAAAAAGGGATGTTAGATCCAATAGGTAGATAACTAGGATAAACTCCATTTTCTTTGACTTTAGATTTGAACACAAACCGATTAGGTTTGATGATTGACTTGCTGCCAAAATGGAGAGCTAATATCCTAGTGTTTGGTTCTTATGAGTTACAAAGATGATAATTTTAAGGTGTGTTTTAATAATCCTAATTGGCATAAACCATAGATATAAAAGTATAATTTACCGCACAGTCAAAAACAAAAACTGATGAAACAAACCCAAATCTAGAAAAAGTTGATAGAGAAGAACTTGTGATTGAAACCTTTAAGCCTAAATTGCAAGGACAAGGGCATGGACACCCTATACCTAAGTTTTTTTTTTTCTAAGATTTTAAAACTTTAGAAGGTAGGTTACAATATTCTTTGTGTTTCTTGTGACTTCCTATTGATGAAACCTTCATATTTGAGTTGCACACATGAAAATAGCAAGAAAGGTTATGATGTATATGGGATTGCCTAAGTCAAACACAATTTGGGTATTTTGCATCCATGTACAACAAATGATGATGATAAAGAAGGTGTACCCTAGGTCAAGAAGAGGCTAAAACAAAAATAATTGTCTGAAACTAAATGATTATTGGAAATGTTACCTTTTTTATGAAATCCTTGTAAAAGTGATGTCCACACCATACGTTGCCACAAAATTTGATTGATGAATGCTTGGATTGATTGATAGACCTACAAGAAGTTATTTTTTAAAGCATAATAGATTGTTGTAGCTAGTGAGATGTGGGAAAAAGGGATCTAAGACCTAAATAACACTTTCTCCTACATCACATTGGAGAAGGAACCAAAATTTATAACATACACTCACTTGGATGCTAACCTTAATGGAAGATAAAACTGGTGGGTTAGGGGATTGGTATTGCTTGATTAGGAGGTAACTTGATTTGATTATGCAACTCTATATCTAGGTTAATGATGAAGCTACAACAAATTGATGCAAATACAAAAAATTGTAGAATTGAAAGATAAAATGGATAAAAAAACAATAGAGTGAAGAGACAAAGGAACTTGATAGATAAATTAGGGTTTATATTGCTTGGATAGGGGTGCTACTACCATAGTCCAAAGAATGTAGATCTTCAAGAATTATTGAACATATCTCAGAGGGTCCCAATCTATAGGTTCTTCCTTCTTGGACTTGGCTTCAAAAATTCATATGTTGATGAAACAACGAAAAAATAGGAAGATAAAGGGTTTCTTTCCTTCAAGAGATAGGGCTCCTCCCATTTCGCTCGAGTTTCACTCAAGGAAACTCTAGAGATCTCAATCCGAGGATGTAAAGGTGAAAGAGATCTACAATAGGGATATCCTAGGGTCTGGTTAATGACTACAAGAGGGCTCACCACCAAGCTAAGGCTTGGAAATACTAATGAAATGAAAGACCTAATTATGAAACTTAATGCAATACAAAACTTCACTATAGGACCTAGAAAAGCATGTAAATCAAAACATAAATTTGTAAAATTAGAGGTGTGTATCTGGGAATTTGTAGAGGCCTGAATGAAGACATGAAATGTTGAAAACATTAAAATTAATGTCTTCTAAGACTCATATGCCCATCTGGGTGATTTAGTCCTAGATTAGGGTTTTTGGACTGTAGGAACATAAATCTGGAAGAGATATGCTTGGAACTCCTGAAAACTACAAATTTCATTGTACTGGGACTCATACGCCAGAATTTTTGTATTAGTACAGTTAGCCTTTTCTAGAAATTCATAGTTTGAATCTTCTTTTCAATCTCCGCTCTATCTTCTCCACTTGATTTTCAGGTCTGAATCTCTAATTTGCAACTTATAGATGTATTTTAATGATCTCCAATTCAAGGTGACAAATTTTGACAACTTTGAACACTTTGACAACTTTCCCCAAAATTTATCTTTAATATGTCTTCAATCTAGATCTACAAATCACACACTAAAGAGAGGGAAACATGTTATTTTGTTAGTTGAAAGGGGTTTTCCTTGGTCAAACCCCATTTTGGTAATCAAACCTTGTAATGAAATGAAGGAATGATGAATGAACAAAATGCATCTCACCAAACCTAAGCAATAAAGTGTTGCAAACATGTATGAAGTGCCTCCAATGGATGTAGATCTTGACTCTTGCATGAATGTTGAAGATCTTGAATTAAATGCTAGCTTGAATCATGAAACCCTACATCATAATTGTTAGCTTAAAACTAAACATGATGCATGATGACTTTGACATGATGCTCGATACTTGAATAATGCTCCACAACACTTGATAATCAGCCCTTGAATTCTCTTGAATTCTCTTGTAAACACTTGAATTCTTGTGTGAAATTAAATTTTCTACAAGGATGCTCATTCAACTTGTTAGGTGTAAAATGAGTGAAATAACTTTGTATTTATACTTGTTTATGCCAAATTTCTTTAAATTACAACACTGCAAACCAACATTAGATCGAGGAGGATAAAATCTCACAAATAATTTGAATTAAATTTTATTTTAGGCCACACGAGACTCATATGCCAGAAGTGGCGTATGAGTCCCATTAGGCTTAACTATGGGACACATTTTTTAAAAATGCTTAGATTCATGTGAATCAGGATTGAGGCCCTGAAACCTTGGTTGTACCCATACACCCAAGGTGATGTATGAGTCCCAAATCACTAAATATAGGCAACACAACCTAAAAAGACATAAATTATGATTGGATGCTGGTTTATGTTGAGATTATCCTTGGAAAGATGCATTAATTAAGGCTTGTGGATACAAAATAAGGCCAAACAAGGCATAAAGTAGCCCAATTAATTATGAAAACCCTAGATTAGTGTGAAATTGTGGAACAAAACTTTACAACACCCTAAATGAGGTATAATGAAGTTCATTTATCTCACAAGGGCCCAAGACCTAATGTGATTGTGTCAAACACATTATAACACTAAATCAAGGAAACATTATACTAAATCTAACAAGGATGACCCAAACAAGCAAGGAAAAGTAGAGCGATACATTTTTCGTTGCCACATTTAACTCCCACTTTAGTGAGAGGAGGAACTTGCTTCAAAATCACACTAAAGTAGACAAACTCGCATCAAGAGGGGTCCAAGTGCACCAATGCCAGTAAGATAGGATGGAAATGATCAAGAGGGATGTTGAAGCCCCCAAGATCAATATCCTATGACATACCAACATAAGTACAAAATAAAACACATGAAAATTATATAAGAAACAATAAAAAGGCACAAGCATACACTATCAAAGACAAAGAGAGAAAATAAAAAAATAAAAAAAGGGGGTGGATCAAGCTTTGACCATTTGTCTTACTTCTTGTGGATCAGATCTAGGTTTTTTATCCAAAAATGCATGCTCACTCTGAGGCAACATAACTCTAGGCTATCCATTGGGTGAGTATCCAAAGAGGTGAGACACATACACACACAGTTGGTATGTGCTCACACACACAAGATTGGCTATGGGAAATTCATACCTTAGATCGGCTTCCCATCCAACTAGACCAAAGTTATACCTCTGGATAACTTTGATAAGGTACCACACAACAATGAGCTTTGAGCTTCATGTGGAAAGAAAATATTTGTATGCTTGAAACTCATGAACAAACAAGATGGATCCATAGGAAATCAAAGTGACCATATAACTGAAATTGAAAATTTAATATAGGGAATGTTCCAAGGAGTCTTGCTTAGTTCATGTAAGGTCTTAACTTAGGGGACATTGTGCCTAATGTTTCAAAGAGAGGACCAATAAAAGAATACAAGATTCACATCCTAGGGGATGTAGTGTGTCACATCAATCCACTAAGAGGAACATAATATTCTAAGAGAGATCACGCTCTTGAGGGAAATCACACCCAATATCACCACAAAGCAAAAGTTGCATCACATGAAGTAAGAAGACTACATAATGAAACATGAGAAATGCTAAAGAATAATTCTAATGTATACCCCCACTTTAAAGAAATTGATAAACACCATGTTGTGAGCAATTACTTTAAAGTAGCAAATAATAAATGCTAACAATAAAGAAGACATGAGAGCTTACTTGGAAGGACCTATGCCAAGTCATATGTTTCCAAATAAAGCTATGTCATGAAATAAAAGAAGGGGTTTCCCCCAAAATAAAACTCCAAACACATGAGGGATCTATGGATTTGGGGTTAGTATGTTCTTGCTCTAATTTTTTTAAGAGAGCTCAGAATTGTCATCATTCCTCAAATACTCATAGAACCAGAATAATGACACAAAGAGAGTGAAAACAAAAAAACCTTTCAAGTCAACATGGAAGAGACATGAATGTATCGACGCATTGTGTCATCCCCAAAAATAAAAAACAAGACAAAGAAAAGATAAAGAAAAATATTTTGGGTCAACATGGAAGAGACATGAATATCTTGACGCCTTACATCATCCCTAAAAGGAAAACACAAGACAAATGAAAAGAATAAAGGAAAGATTTTAGGTCAACGTGGAAGAGACCTAAATTTATTGATGCCTTGCATCATCCCCAAAAGGAAAATACAATTCAAATGAAAAATGATGTATATACATGTAGAGGAATTTCACAAAGAGAGAGAACAACAAATAGAATTTCACGGGGAATCACATTATGCATATGCAATCACACAAAAGAAAAAGAAACAATGTAAAATACTAGTAAGGCACATGTGAATCAAACTATTAGCAGGTCATTCACATCCCAATCATGTTCATCGTATACATAATAACTTTTTTGCGATGAGGGAGACTCATCGTGTATTTATTCAGTTAGGTTTGGATGTTGATTTAATTTTTTTGTTTCATTTAACCTTCGAGAAAGTGCACAATGTCTATGCATCTACTCTAGCACTTTTGTTTCTTTTATTATGAATTTCAAGTTGTGTTTGTGTAGGATTAGGTTTAACAACCATAGGTTTCTTTTCTTCCCTAAGGGGAGGAACAAAAGGAACTATGGAAGGTTGTTCAACCACTTTCTCTTTAACTTTTTAAACTTGTTTTATCCTAGGAGGTGTTATGGGATTGGTTTCATTATCTCTTGGTCATTTATAGGAGGTAGGCAAATGATTTGTCTTAGGTTAGTCTTGATTATTTGGAATTTATTTAGGTTCGATCATGGTTTCCTCAAGTATGGTAGGATCGGTTTTGGGTTGAGGCATGTTTTGAAGGGATAGTTTTGCTATGCATTTTCCCTTGAAATTTTGGTAGGACTTGAAAAAGAAGTATTCTCGAGGTTTAATAGGTTCCATAGGCTTAGGCCAAAAGAAATCTAAAGAAAATTTTTCATGGGAAGACAAAGGGTTAAAGCCACTATGATGCACGATGAGAATTTCATTGTCAAAGGGAAACTTTAAGCATTTATGCACTACTGACGGGACTGCTTCCATGGAGTGTAACCATGGGTAACCAAGATTCACATGAAATTGGTCTAACTTTGAGATGATGGAGAATGAGACATCTAATTTTTTCAGTCCTATATGTAAAGGAAGGGTGATCAATCCCATCGTAGGGCAAGCGAAGGTGTTATGCATCTTTATCCATGGTTTTGGTTTATCATATGTTTCTTGATAGAGCTCATGCACAAGTAAGAATTCCTTGGTTATCACATTCTCTCCATAGATCGGATCAATTAATATCCCATTAGTGGGCTTATCATAGATTCGACCAGCTATATAGAGAGGACCATTGGGTGCATTTTGAATAATATCCTTAGATGAGAAAGCAATGTCTAAAGGATTTTTAGTTTAGCCCTTATCAAGGTGCATTTATTTATATTATTTAAATGCCTATGGTGCCATGTCACTAATTAGGACCCACTGGTTGGGCGGCATCTTTGTTGGAGGTAACTGGATGACACATCATCATCCCAATTGGACATAGGTATCCCACTTTGGAATCTATGACATATGACATATTATATGATGCATCATAAGGTATCTTTGAATACATGGGTGAAATTTGGCACCCAAGTTGGGTTATGACATGATGTAAGTGAATTAGCTATTTTTACCCAATTATGATAGATTGTCTTACAATTGTATGTGTTGTTAGCTTTGACAGATTCTATGACAGTTCTAAGATGTGTAAGGCATATGTCATTAGCTATTTTTAGCATATTCTACATGCCCAAGCTTGGAAGAATAATATTTACATGTTTTAAACTTGGAAGGGGTGTAAGGGAATGTGTTACATGTGTCCAAATGCATGTCTAAGGCATTGGAAATTGTGCCATGTGGATTTGGACACCCCTCACATTCTAGATCCTTCTTAAAGCTTGTATCACTCTATTTATTGAGTTCCTTGGGTTGTAGAATGCATAGTTTGTTTGCAGGTAATGAAGTGCTGCCAATATTACTGTAGAATAGGTGTTCAAGTTGAAGCACTTATTGAAGAAGCTTTATATTTGGTGATATGTTGTAACTCCTATTTGATATAATAGAGAAGTATCATGCTTTTGGAGGGTGGGGATTTTTACTCGAAAGGGTTTTTCCCACAGTATATTTGGTGTCACGATTTTATGCATTGCTATTGTTCTATTTCTATTATTATCTATGTGCTTCTCTAGTTGCAACTGTTAAAGTTGTTAAAATGATTTTTTTTGTAACTCTCTCTTGATTAGATTAGTGTAGGAAGTTGTTTCCACTCAACCGACTTCCTTTCAGTTGGTATCAGACTCTGGCCAACCTTAGTTTCTTTGTTTTTGATCTAATCTATGTTTTAGTGGGAGTTTTGCAGAAGTGTGTATTTCACAACCTTGTTGTAGGAAAGAGATGGTATTCACATCTAGGGGGATTGAGCTGGAGAAGTTTAACAGTGGTAATTTTGAGTTGTTGAAGCTCAAAATGGAAGATATGTTAGTAGACATAGACTTATGGCTTGTAATTTTTGGAATCAAACCTTCAGAAATGAAAAATGAGGATTGGTATCTCATGGATAGGAAAGCCAAAGGTCTTATTAAACTCTATTTGGCTGATTCAATTCACTTGAATATCCATGAAGAGAAAACTTTTGCTTCTTTGTGGAAGAAGCTTGGTGAGGTCTATCAAGCTAAATACCCGGTAAACAATATTTTCCTGAGAAAGAATATGTATTCTCTAAAAATGAAAGATGGAGGATCTGTTGTAGATCACTTGAACTCTTTTAACATGTCAGTTGCACAACTGGGTTCCATTGGAGACAAAATAGATTAACAAGATTGTTGCATGCTCCTTTTGTGTTCGTTGTCGAACTCTTGGGATCACCTGGTAATGGATATTGGAAGCACTACTTCCACCTTCAAGATGGATGAGGTTGTTTCCTCATTAAAATCTAAGGAGATGCGAAGGAAGTCTTCTAAGATGGATAAGGATGCCCTTGCATTCCATGGTAGACCAAAAGAGAGAAGAAAAAATAAAGACAAGAAAACTAAGTCAAAGTCTATAGGGAGATCAAAGTCTCCTAGAAAGAAGTCCAAGGAAAAAAGTTGGAATTATGGTGGAATTGGTCACATTCAAAAAGATTGCAAGAAGGAGAAGAATAAGAAAAATAAGTCTTTCTCTTATTCTGAATTTGATAAATCATCCCAAGATGATGGAGAATCATTTATTGCAACCTTGGCAGCACATACATTAGATGATGTTTGGTTGATAAATTCGGGTGCATCCTTTCACATGACTTCTCACATAGATTGGTTCTCAAAGTATGAGGAGTTTAATGGCAGAGAGGTGTACCTAGGTGATGAATCTCATCTGAAGATTGTTGGTTGTGGAAGAGTCAAAATATGTTTTCCTAATGGAAGAGTGAAGAGGATTGATGGTGTCTTGCATATCTCGAGTTTGGCACGAAACCTTCTTTCTGTAAGTGAACTAAATGATTCGAGAGTGTAAGTTTTTTCTCCAATGGAGGATGCAAGATGACAAGAGGAGCTATGGTGTTAGCTAAGGGGGTTCGTATTGGGACTCTGTTTTAGCTCCATGCATGTAATTTTTAGAGCAATATTTCTTTTGATGTACCGAAGAAGAGAGCTTTGATTCTTCATCCTCACCATCAGATTGCATAGAGAAGAATCATGTTGTAGATACATATGATGGTCGTGCATTTCGGGTACCCAAGGGTGCTCATTCCATGAAAATGAAGTTTCCTGCAAAGAAGACAATGTTATGGGACCAACGACTTGGTCACATTGGTGAGAAGGATCTTAGAACCCTAAAAAATAAGAGCCTTGTTCAAGGCCTTGATGATTGTAATCTCGAATTTGACTTTTACAAAAATTGTGTATATGGAAATCAACATTGTGTTTCTTTTTACTCTAGCTCTCATAAGTCTTCTAGGGTTTTGGACTATGTACATTCAGATGTTTTTGGTCTTGTAAATTTTCCTTCGTTATCAAAATTTGTATATTTTTTTCTTTCATAGATGATTACAATAGAAGGACATTTGTTTATTTCCTTAGAAGTAAACTTGAAGTCTTTAGTTTGTTTAAGGAGTTTAAGGCCTTGGTAGAAAATCAAACTAGCAGAAAAATTAAGTGTTTGAGAACTGATAATGGTGGTGATTTTTGTTCCATAGAGTTTGACAAGTTCTATAAAGAGCACATGATTGAGATACATAAGACAACTCCCTACACTCTACAACAAAATGGAGTTGCAGAGAGAATGAACAAAATGTTGATGGAGAGGACTAGGAGTATGTAGGTGGTGCTAGCCTTGAACATAAATTTTGGGTTGAAGTAGTAGCCACTACATGTTATTTGATCAATAGATCTCCTACATCAGAACTTGTTGGAAAGACACCTATGGAGTCGTGGTCTGGTAAAAATCCTTCGAGGAGACATCTTAGAGTATTTCATTGTGAAGCTTACACTCGTGTTCTGATTGAGATGAGGTCTAAGTTGGAGAACAAGGCTACTAAGTGTATCTTTATTAGCTATGGTGTTGGTTTGAAAGGGTACAAACTTTAGGATCCAAAAGCACAGAAGGTTCTCTACAACAGAAGTGTGATCTTCAGAGAGATGAAACCTTCCTTTGTTGAGCTACAACCAAAGAAAGAGGAGAAACAAAAGAAGGAGGTGGTTAAGATTCCACCTACCCCAAAGAAAGAAAAACCTAGTACTCTTGTTGGACTTGATGATGAGGAGAGCTCAGGTAGCTCTAAAATATTTGAAGAAGAAGGAGAACCTCAACCTCAGCCTTTGAGGAGGTCTACATGAGTTAGGTGGCAATCAGAAAGTTTTGGATATTCATTATTGGATTTCAGTTGCATATTTTCCTTGATTACTAATATTAATGAGCCTAAGATGTTTAGAGAGGCATTGGGTATGAATGATTCAGATTCCTAGATGCAAGCCATGGATGAAGAGATGGCTTCATTAAAGAAAAAAAGACTTGGGATTTGGTACCTTTTCCTGCTGGACGTAAAATTGTTGGTTGTAAATGGGTTTTCAAGAAAAAGTGTGGTTTTGATGGTAGTATTGAGAATTATAAGGCATGGTTGGTCACTAAGGGGTATTCCTAGGTGGAGGGAATTCATAATGGGGAGATATTCTCTCCTGTAGCGAAGTTGACATCTATCTGACTTGTGTTGTCACTTGCAGTTGCATTTGACTTAGAAGTGGAATACATGGATGTGAAGAAAAAGTTCATAGTGATTTGGAGGAAGAGATTTACTAGTCATATCCAGAGCATTTCATTGAGAAAGGTAAAGAAATTTTAGTTTGCAAACTAATAAAGTCTATTTATGGTTTGAAATAGTCTCTTAGAATGTGGTATCAAAAGTTCGATACCTATGTGTTGTCATTGGGATTTCAGAGGTCTAAATCTGACCATTGTGTATACTTTAAAACTAATATTGGTCGCATTCTCATTATTTTTCTATACGTAGATGATATGTAATTTATTGGGAATGGTAAAAGTATGATTTCAGATTTGAAGTTTCAATTGTCAACACAGTTTTAGATGAAAGACCTAGGTGCAGCTAGGTACATTCTGGGAATGGAAATCATGAGAGACAAAACTAACAGAAAGCTTTGGTTAAGCTAGAGCAAGTATGTGAACTCTATGTTGAAGAGATTAAGCATGGTAGATTGCAGACATTTAGTTTTTATGTGATGCAAGGATTGAAGGTTTATGTAAATGATTGTCCAAAATATCCTACTGAGATGGAGGACATGATAAAAGTACCCTATGCAAGTGAATTTGATAGTTTGTTGTATGTGATGGTGTGCACGAGACTAGACATTGCCCAATCAATGGGATTCCTTAGCCATTTTATGGCTAATCCTAGACGGGTGCATTGGGATGTGGTTAAGAGAGTGTTTAGATATCTATGAGGCACTTCTGAGTATGACTTGTGTTTTCATGTTTATCCTACTAGACCTCAACATTATGTGGATTCAGATTGGGTAGGTGACATTGATAGCAGAAGATCCACTAGTGGTTATGTGTTTATGATGTTTAGTGGTGCTATTAGTTGGATGAGTAATCGACAAGTTGTAGTCGCATTGTCCATGACAAAGGTAGAGTATATTCTAGCCACTCATGCTTGTAAGGAAGCCATTTGGCTTAAGATATTGTGTTCTAATATTGGTTTAGATGCAAGAAAAATTATTGTTTGTTGTTACAATCAAAGTGTGATTTTCCTACCTTCCATGCCAGAACAAAGCACATCAGTATTTAGTATCATTTTGTTCGTGATATGGTAGAATATGGAAAGGTGAACTTGGAAAAGGTTGACACTAAATGGTTAATTTTGCAAATGCACTGATGAAACCAATGAGCACAAAGAAGTTCAGATGGTGTTTTGATTCCATGGGCCTTGGGGCCCCAAGTAGATGATTTTGTATGACTCTTGGAAAGTCCTGGACAAGTGGGAGAATGTTGGGATTAAATTTTCTCAACCTTAGAGTCCTAACATTTATTTATTTGATTTAATTTAATGTATTTATTTGTATTATTTAAATGCATATGGTGTCATGTCACTAATTGGCACCCACCAGTTGGGTGGCATCCCTGCTGGAGGTGACTGGATGACACATCATCATCCCAGGTAGACATAGGTGTCCCACTTTGGAATCTATGAAATATGACATATTCTATGACACATCATAACGGACCTTTGAATGCATGGGTGAAATTTGGCACCCAAGTTGGGTTATGATAAGATGTAAGAGAATCAACTATTTTTAGCCAGTTATGATAAATTCTCTTGTATTGTCAGCTATGAAAGATGCTATGATAGTTGTAAGATGTGTAAGGCATTTGTCATAAGCTATTTTTAGCATATTCTAGATTCCCAATCTTGGAAGAGGAATATTTTCATGTTTGACACTTGGAAGGGGTGTAAGGGAATATGCTACATGTGTCCAAATGTATGTATAAGGCATTATAAATTGTTCCATGTGGATTTAGATGCCCCTCACCTTCTAGATGCTTCTTGAATCTTGTATCACTCTATTTATTGAGTGTCTTGGGTTGTAGAATGCATAGTTTTTTTGTAGGTAAGGAAGTGCCACCAGTATTACTCCAAAATAGGTGTTCATGTTGAAGCACTTGTTGAAGAAGTTTTATACTTTGTGATATGTTGTAAGTCCTATTTGATATAATAGACAAGTATTATTCTTTTGGAGGGTGGGGTTTTTTACTCAAAAGGGTTTTCCCCATGGTATATTTGGTGTCGTTGTTTTATGTATTGCTATTATTTTATTTTCATTATTCTTTGTGTGCTTCTCTAGTTGCAACTGTTAAAGGTGTTAAAAAGAAAATTTTGTAACTCTCTCCTTATTAGATTAGTGCAGGAAGTTGTTTCCACTCACTTGTCTTCCTTTCAAATAGTTTCCATAGGACTTTGTTGAATGGTATCCATATTTTCATCATCTGTGTCAACATTCATCACATCATACTTTGTAGTTTCACTAGATTTGACAAATGAAACATTATTTTTTGGAATGGGGCTGGTGAAGATTTACAAATTTTAGTTAGGAGGGGCAATAGACTTATTTCCTTGATCATTACTACCTAGAATTGAAATATGACCAAAATCAATGAGGTCTTGCATAAGGTGTTTAAGATGCTTGCAATGTTTTGTATCATGTCCATTTTGTCGGTGATAATGGCAATAGACATTCGATCTAAAGCTCAGAGCTAAAGGTTTATTAGGATCAAGAGTTTTAATAGGAGGCAAGGTAATCATTTTTTGTTCTAAGAGTTATGACATTGTGTTATGAAGGGTATTAGGTAGGGGAGTGAATTTCCTCTTCAAGTCTCCATAGTTAAAGGGTATCATTGAATTTACAATGACTACTTGGGTATTCACATGTTGAGTTGTTTGTTGAGGGGGAGTTATTTGAAGGAAACCTTTATTCTATTTCCTAAAAGGTTGGTAATTATTATGATTTGCAGACACGGACTTCTTAGCTCTAGTAGAGATGGATTTTGCATCACGACTACTAACCAAATTTTGATAATCATGGAGGGTAGTACATAAGTGCATGAAGGAGGGGAAATTCATCATGGTAAGTTCATATTGTAGCTTACTTTGGAAATTCTCTATGAACATATTTTAAAGGTGAGAGTCGGGGACCTTTACATTGATTTGGGAATAAAGTGATTGATATCATGAAATAAATTTGGTAATATTTTCCTCTTCTTTTTGCTTACATCTCATCAAACTGGCCAAGGTAATTTTAGGAGTCATATGCACTTGAAAATGGTTGAAAAATTCCTCAACAAGTTCATTGAATGAACGAATTGAGTTGTTTAGTAACAAAGAAAACCATTCTAAGGTAGTATCCTTCAAGGATCTAGGGAAAATTTTAGCCAAGAGTTTATTGTCAAGAAGAAAGTCACTACATAAGGTAGTATAAGCAAAAACATGGTTAGAAGGATCTCCCTTCCCCTCAAATTTCTTGAATCTAGGCACCTCTACACCTTGTGGCATTGGTTTTTGCAATATCTCCAAGGACAAGGGGTTGCTTTTGACATAATATGTAGGTGGGCTATTTTGATTTTGGTTTATGGTGGAAACTTGCTTTTGAAGGGATGAAACGGTTTGCAAAAGTTGTTATATGAGAGGGTCATTGTTTGCATTGTGAGATGGAGGTGAATATGTTAGAGATGTGTATTTTTTCGAAGGAAAATTCAGTGAAATTCTTATAGGTGGTAAGGTGGTAGGAGATATGACGTGCGATGCCACAAAGGTACTAGGGATGCTAGCAGAAATACCCATTACTAGTTGATTACATTATTGTTGTAACTTGAGGATTGGTATAGGTAGGAATAGAGGCAATTATTGGAGGAGGAGGAATTTGAATTCCTCCTTGGCTTTCGGCATCACTCAGTGGCAAGGTGCAACTAGTGGTTGAGTTAAGATGTTTTCCAAAGATGTGAACTATGTTACACACAAGGTCAACTTTGCCTTCACTTTCAAGCATGTGATGAATGCTATCTATAGAAGGGATGGCAATGGTTGAAATGTTCTCAATACTTATTTGATTTTTTAGGTTTTCTAGGTCTTCATGGATTTGGATTATGTTTTCTTATGGAATACTAGCAACCATTGTCTCAACATGTGTCACACTTCTTGAACTTAAAGAGTTGTTAAGGGTTTGGTCCATACCTAGTAAAAAAATGTTAACACTAGGAGTGAAAGAGATAGATAACCCAAGATCCACAGTGATTGTACTATCATGTGATGGCATGAGTCTCGAACTTCGTCTCACTATAGTATTAGCAATAGGACACCAAGTAGAAAAACTCACGCAAGGGACACTAAATGCAAGATGGATGCAAATGCAATTCAAATGAAATTAAGCTAAATGCAATGAAACAAAAACTCTATAAACTGAAATACAAAGTTATCAACAAAAAAAAAAGAGCAAAGAAATAGAGTTTTAAATTCTAGAAAATGCAATTTAAAATCTACACTGGGACTAAATCACCCAGTAATGATTTTTTCACAAATTTCAAAAAAAAAAAAGTGATTTTTTATGTTTTTTGGTTTGAATGATCCATAGACTAAATGAAAATACATATTTTAGATGAAATTTGATGATGTAAGATGAAAAAATGTAACCTATATGCACTTTCACTGATGCAAGAATTAGAAACCCTAGAATGCCAACTAACTAATGTAAAATGCAATGCAATGTTAATGAAAGCTAAATCTAGGATGATAATGCACTCCAAATCAAAATTAAGATGTTATAAATGCAAGTTCACAAAATAAAAATAATGGAAATAGGAAGAGAAAGGGTTTCTATCCTTGAAGAGATAGGGATCCTCCCATTTCGCTCAAGTTTCACTCAAGGAAACCCTAGAGATCTGAATCCAAGGATGTAAAGGGTAAAGAGATCTACAATAGGGATGTCCTAGGGTCTTATTAATGACTAAAAGATATTTCAACACTAAGCTAAGGCTTGGGAAGACTAATGAAATGTAAGACCTAATTATGAGACTTAATGCATTGCAAAACTTCACTATATGACCTAGAAAAGCATGTAAATCAAAACGGAAAGCTATAAAATCAGAGGTGTGCACCTAGGAATCTGTAGAGGTTTGAATGAAGACTTGAAATGTTGAAAAAACTAAAATTAATGCCTCTTGTGACTCATATGCCAATCTGGGCGATTTAGTCCCAGATTAGGGCTTTTGGGCAAGAACAAAAATTTGGCAGAGATATTCTTGGAACTCCTAAAAAATGAAAATTTAACTATATTGGGACTCATACGCTAGAAGTGGTGTGTCTGTAGAGTTAGGCTTTTCTAGAAATTCAAAGTCTAAATCTAATCTTCAATCTTTGCTTTGTCTTCTCCAATTGATTTTTGGGTTTGAATCTATGATTTGCAACCTGTTGATGTCTTTTAATGATCTCCAATGCAAGGTGACATCTTTCAACACTTTGAGAACTTTCCCCAAAATTTCTCTTCAATATGTCTTCAATCTAGATTTTCAAATCATACACTAAAGAGAGGGGAAAATGTTGTTTTGTTAGTGGAAAGGGGTTTTCCTTGGTCAAACTTTATTTTGGTAATCAAACCTTGTAATGAAATGAAGGAATTATGAATGAACAAAATGTAATATTGCAACTCACAAAATCTTAGCAATAAAGTGATGCAAACATGTATGAAGTGGCTCCAATGGATGTAGATCTTGAATCTTGCTTGAATGTTGAGGATCTTGAATTTAATGCTAGCTTGAGTCATGAAACCTTACATCATAATTGTTAGCTCAAAAACAAACATGATGCATGATGGCTTTGACATGATGCTTGATACTTGAATAATTCTCCACAACACTTGATAATCAAACCTTGAATTCTCTTGAATGCTCTTGTAAACACTTGAATGCTCTTGTGAACTTTAATTTTCTATAAGGATACTCAGTCAACTTGCTAGGTGCAAAATGAGTGAAATAACCTTGTATTTATAATTTTTTATGCCAAATTTACCAAAATTACAACACTACAAGTTGACATCAAATATAGGAGGATAAAATCTGGTGCAAGAGCACCTATACCTTATCTTCAAAATTTGATATTTTGATGTTGGTCAAAAGTGAGTCAAGGTGTAGTTTAGTGTGGTTTGAGTTTATTCAATCCAAATAAGGTCTAAAAAGACCATCCTCTATCCAATTTTGGGTTTTGTGTGGTTATTTGTTTTTAGGGGTCAATAAGTTGCTCAAAAATGCAAAATATTGTTAAACAAAAGTAATAAAAAAGAAGATTAGAGAGTATTAAGGGTCTAGGAAGTTAAAAAAACTATTTGTGTACATTGGAGTCATTTGAATTCAAATTTAAATGCTATATAAATAATTTCCATGACTCAAAAAAGGGAGTTAGTTAATTAATTGAAGAAGTTCCAAATTGAACACAACATTTCCTCTACATATTTTTGAGTTTTTTGTTCTTTGTTCTCTCTATACGGACCCGTATAGGCTAGGAGTATTTTGAAATTCATTGGATATCATTCTAGTATATTTTAAGTTCCAATAGAATCCATTTTGATAGTCTCTTATTAATATTAGAGGAAAAACTCTTCAAAAAACTTGATATTGCCAGTGACAGGCCAACAAGGTCTGAGTTTGAAGTTTTATTAATGTAGAAGCCATTCCTCCTACTATTGTTTCATGTTACTTGGAGGAATGGACTGAATTATATTAATTTATATTTTTATATGCATTAGGATTCCAATAAAGTGTTTGGATGGCTTGGTGGTGAGGCCCTAGGGTTGGGCATAGACATTTCTAAGAGAGATTGAGTTTTAGAGTGATGGATATGATGAATTCCTGAGAGATTAGTTTGTGTTAAAATTTCATGAGTGTGTGTAGGCTGTATGTGGGGTGTTTGAAGCATTATATTGGTTTTAGGAGACCTGGAGATAGGATTTACATTAAAACCCTTGTGATTTTTCTTGAAAGTGAGGGTTTGTATGTTCAATGATTTAAAGGCCTTGTATCAGCAAAAAAATTGGAGAATTTGATGTTTTGTCACATGCTATTTGACTTTTTGAAGATCTTTTGTAGAGATCAGGAGCTTATGAAGGACTTCCTTTGTAAAAGTAGGCTAATGGAGTAGCCTTTTGCAAAATAGGCCTATTAAAATTCAATAGTGGTCCAAAGGAGTCACCCTTGATTCTGAGATATGTCATGTAAGCCCCATAAGGGTATCTCATTCCATCATTTATTTGGAAAGTGTTTTGGGAAGTTTGATTGCAAAGTCCCTTAAATAGGGTTGTGATGGCTATAAGGGTAGTCTTGTGTGAATGCTAACAAATCAAGAGTTGAAGTTTTTTAGCTTTGAATTTTGTTTGATGGACCTTGTATTGACATCTTGAAAGAATCTAACACCCCTATATTGCATGAAAGTGGTATCAGAGCACAAGGACAAGATTCCTTATGGTGGTGTTTTGCAGGTTTGCAGATAAAAGGTGAAGAATCAAGGTTGAAGGATGCCTCCAAAAGTTTTTGGTGCTGCTGGAGAGTTGTAGAACCTGAAAGAGAAGCATGCTAAGCTTCTGGAATCACATAATGCTATTTTGGTGAGGCTTGCATCCTTGGAGACAAAGAAGAGAAGAGAGGTGAATGAAGAAAGTGATCGGAAGAGGAAGATGAAGAGTATGAAGATGTTGATGAAGAACTTGATCCAGAAGATCAGAGGATGGCGAAGCTACTCAAGGAATTCAAAGGTGATTCTCACAAGGTAAAATTTGATCTTCTTGTGTATGGTGGTAATTCAAATGAAGAGGAATTTCTTGATTGGATTGTTGTTATGGATAACCATTTTAAAAGTGAAGATGTTTTAGAGGAACAAAGAGTGAAGGTGGCTAAAACAAAACTTAAAGGTCATGCTCTCCTATGGTGGTACTATGAGCAGGCAGAAAGGAGAAAGCAAGGAAAATCAAGAATCACTTCTTGGGACAAGATGGTGCAAAATTTAAAAGGTAATTTTTTTCCAAAAGACTATGAAGTTCAATTGTATAAGAAGTTGCAAGGATTGAAGCAAAAATAACTAGGTGTTAAAGCCTACATTGATGAATTATATAGGTTGAGTATAAGGTCAAGAAGGGATGAGGATGAGGCTAAAAAGGTGGCTAGATATCTAGGTGGTTTGAGATTTAATATACAAGATGAACGTGTTGTTGCTAACCCCAAATCTATTGAAGAATTCTTTCAATTAGCAATCAGGGTGGAGGAAAAGCTTAAAAGGATACAAGAGAAATAAATTAGAGGAAGAGGTGGTAATAGTGCAAGAGGAACAGGAGTAATTTTTACACCAAAGTAGCCATTGGAATAACAATAAGGATAAAATAAAGGTAAAGAGAAAAGTGTTGATTCTAGAGGTGGTTTTAGAGGTAGAGGAAGGTTTAGTGTTGGTAGAAGTTCTAATGATTTTGTAGGGAGATGTTACAAATGCAATGAATTTGGTCATCCATATTGGAAATGTCCTGAAAAGATTGGTATTTCTTCAAGTGGTGAAAAAAGGATTGATAGGAGAGCGTAATTGGTCAAATAGGAGTGTGAAAGAAATCATTCTACAAGTAAGAGGGTTGATCCTGAAACGGGGGAGATGTTGATGGTGAGGAAGACAGTATTGAAGGAAACAAAGGAGGTGGAGCCTTTGCAAAGAAAGAGCCTCTTCAAGACTAATTATAAGTGTGGAAATAAGGTATGTAGAGTTGTGATTGATTCTGGTTCAAAAAAGAACATGGTGTCTACTAAGATGGTGAATAAGTTAAATATGAAAAGAATACCTCATCAATTGCCTTATAAATTTTCATGGTTAAGTGATGGACAATCTTTATTGGTGAATGAGAAGGTAGTGGTTGATTTCCAGATTGGGGGCTATAGTGATAGTGTTGTTTGTGATATCCTACCTATGGACTGTTGTCACCTACTCCTAGGTAGACCTTGGCAATATGATAGGTGTGCCATGTATGATCGTAGAGAGAATACCTACACCATAGTGAAAGATGGTTGTTATTTTGCATTAACTCCACTTGTAGAAGATGTCAAGGGAAAGGCAAAGGTTATTATGTGTGGAGTAAAAGAACCTCTAGATGTTGTGAGTGAAGATAACAAGGTAGATCCTAATGTTGCTTCAAATATTGAAGATGCAGGGACAATAGGTATGAAGGTGAGTACAAGTTTGAAATGTGGTTTGACAATGAATTTGTATGAAAATATATTGGTGGGGACCATTGTGTGTCTGTTGATAGGTAGTAGAGCGGAAAGGTGCAAGGTGACTGATGGTACAATGAGTGCAATGGAACATGAGGATAGCAAGATGTTATAAAAGGCTTAAAAAACAATAATTTTGATGTTAGGGATGAAAAGATAGATTGGGCAAGGTATTGAGGATAGCTACAAGCATGGGGATGAGGTAAAGAGAAGGAAAATTCATGATATTGCTAAACATTATTTATTTGTAGGTGCAAGACATAGTAGGAAATCAAGTTTTGATTAGAGAATATGTGAAAGATAGTTGGCAAGTTAGAAGACAAAGATAAAGACAAATACATATGAAAGCCCAGACATAAATGATAGAGGTACAGGGCAGAATGCAAGGTCAGTGTGCATGAACTACTGGAGAGGATTTGTAGACTTGAGGATCATGTATGAATATTGGAGGTGTTAGAATCAGAGGCCACTCATCTAGCATGATTTTTTCCAGTGGGGGTGTATGGTGCACGAGCACCTACACCTTATCTTCAAAATTTGATATTTTGATGTTGGTCAAAAGTGAGTCAAGGGGTAGTTTAGTGTGGTTTGAGTTTATTCAATCCAAATAAGGTCTAAAAAGACCATCCTCTATGTAATTTTGGGTTTTTTGTGGCTATTTGTGTTTAGGGGTCAATAAGTTGCTCAAAAATGCAAAATTTTGTTAAACAAAAGTAATCAAAAAGTAGATTAGGGAGTATTAAGGGTCTAGGAAGTTAAAAAATATTAGTTGTGTATGTTGGAGTCGTTTGAATTCAAATTTAAATGCTATATAAATCCTTTCCATGGCTCGAACAAGGGAGTTAGTTAATTAATTGAAGAAGTTCCAAACTAAACACAACATTTCCTCTTTATATTTCCGAGTTTTATTCTTTTTTCTCTCTGTACGGACCCGTACAGGCTGGGAGTATTTTGAAATTCATTGGATATCATTCTAGAATGTTTTAAGTTCCAATAGAATCCATTTTGATAGTCTCTTATTAATTTTAGAGGAAGATCTCTTAAAAAAAATTGATACTGCTTGTGACAGGCCAACAAGGTCTAAGTTTGAAGTTTTATTAATGTGGAAGCCATTCCTCCTATTATTGTTTCAAGTTACTTAGAGGAGTGACCTAAATTATATTAATTTTTATTTTCATAGGCATTATGACTCCAATAAAGTGTTTTGATGGCTTGGTGGTGAGGCCCTAGGGCTATGCAGAGACATTTCTAAGAGAAATTGAGTTGTAGAGTGATGGATATGATGAATTCCTAAGAAATTGGTCTGTGCTAAGGTTTAATGAGTGTGTGAAGGATATATGTGGGGTGTTTGAAGCATTACATTGGTTGTAGGATCCCTGGAGATAGGATTTCCATTAAAACCCTTGTGATTTTTCTTGAAAGTGAGGGTTTGTATGTTCAGTGATTTAAAGGCCTTATATCAGCAAAAAAGTGGAGAATTCAGTGTTTTGTCACATGCTAGTTGACTGTTTGAAGAGATTTTTCAGAGATCAAGATTTTATTAAGGACTTCCTTTGTAAAAGCAGGCTAATGGAGTAGCCTTTTGCAAAATAGGTCTATTGAAAGTTAGCGGTGGTCCAAAGGAGTCACCCTTGGTTCTGAGATATGTCATGTAAGCCCCAAAAGGGTATCTCATTCCATGATTTATTTGGCAAGTGTTTTGGGAAGTTTGATTGAAAATCCCCTTAAACCAGGTTGTGATGGCTACAAGGTTAGTCTTGTGTGAATGTTGACAAATGAAGAGTTGAAGTGTTTTGGCTTTGAATTTTTTTTTATGGACCTTGTATTGACATCTTGAAATAATATAACACCCCCATATTGCATCAAAATCCTGCCAAGAATTTGAATTAAATTTGATTTTGGGCCACACAGGACAGATACACGAAAAGTGGTGTATTAGTCCCATTAGGCTTAACTATGGGACACATTTTTTAAAATTGCTTAGATTCATGTGAAATTAGGATCAGGGCCCTGAAAACTAGTTGGGATCCATACGCCCAAGGTGGCGTATGAGTCCTAGATCACTAAATTTGGTCCACATAACCTAAAAATACATGAATTATGATTGGATGTTGGTTTATGTCAAGATTATACTTGGAAAGATGCATTAATTAAGGCTTGTGGATGCAAAATCAGGCCAAATAAGTCATAAAGAAGCCCAATTAATTATGAAAACCCTAGATTAGTGTGAGATATTGGATCAACACTTTACAACACCCTAAATGAGGTACAATAAAGTTCATTTATCTCACAAGGGCCCAAGACCCAATGTGAATGTGTCAAACACATTACAACACTAAATCAAGGCAACATTATACTTAATTTAACAAGGAGGGCCATAACAAGGAAAAGTAGAGGGATACTTTTTTCATTGCCATAGTTGATTATTAATTCCACTTACCCTAATTCATTGAAGTAGGATGTTTGAATGCTTATAATTAGGTCTTCAATATTCTCCCAAATCCACTTCATATATTTCACCTACACACAAGAGAGGGGAGAAAGGGTTATCATATAGGGGCTTACCTAAGTTAAACCCTTTTTTGGTGTTTCCACCTCCACAACAATTATGATGATGTAAAGAGTGCTTACCGTTGGTCATGCAGAGGCAAATGGATAAAATAAGTGACAAATTGACAAGTGTTGCAAATTACAATTCATCTATTCTTTCCTTGATGGACTAACAGCATTGTACTCATCCCATAAAAGGAGAATTGGTTGCTTGATTGGAAGGCCTACAATTGTTAGAACTTACAAAAAAAATGAACATAAAACATAAAAAAAAATCACATATAAACTTTGATGCATTGAAAACATGAATCTTGACTGATAATAAGTGTTGCAATTTTTTCTTATTCTAATCTTGACTAGTTTTTAGGATGCTCATTTGATATTCAAATTTACTTCTAGATTGCTTAGGGTTTCAAATGGTAAAAAATAATTGTATTTATACGTATTTCTTCATTTCCCATAAAATTAATTATCAGAAAATGACAAATGAATTTAGATTTGTAAATGTTAAAATGTTAACGATGACATATTTAAAATTGGGCCAAAATAGGCTAGATGATGGTGATACCCACATCATCTAGATCTATTTTAGGGCTTTTATTATCATTAGATGGATATTAAATATATAATCAAATCAATATGTTTATTATAAATCTAGTGGTGATAATTTCTTATTTATTATAATTATATGTTGATGATCATATGTTATTTATTGGTAAAGGGAAAGAAATGATTTTAGAGCTAGAGTCTCAACTTGTAGCTAAATTTGAAATGAAAAGTATTGGTGTAGCTAAGAAGATTCTTGGCATGGAAATTAGAGGAGATAGATTGAATAGAAATCTAAGGTTGGGGTAGAGTAAGTACGTCAGTTTAGTTTTAAAGAGCTTTAACATACATGATTATAGTCCATTATGTGATGTGTTTATAGTTGGAATAAATTTATTTATTTTAGATTGTCTAACATCCCCATCGATTATGAAAGACATGAGAAAAGTGTGTAACCATAGTATACTTGGAAGTTTCATGTATGTTATGGTCTACACTAGACCAAACATTACCCAAGAAGTGGATGTTCTTTCCAAATATATGTCTAATCCTATCAGAGTTTATTGGGATGCCATTAAAAGAGTCTTAAAATATTTTCAAGGTACCCCAAATTGTTCCTTATGTTATCATGGTAATTTGATAGGAGACAAAATTTCCCTTGATATTCATGGTTATGTGAGTTCATATTGGTTGGGTGATCCCACAATACTAGTTTACAATTTTTGGCCAAACTAGACACTGAAATAATTTTTTCTAACTAAATCTTCACTTTCGGGCACCTATAGCGGCTAAACCATGAGGAATTTGAATATGATACAAACTAGTGATTTGTGACATTTTGTCTATAGATTCTAAACATATTTTTTCAAAAAAGTTGGAAGCAGATTGCACTTCTTTTTCCATCCCCTTCGAAAACTAGTTTTTTTTCCGTAAACAACATTTTTAAGGAGTGATGCTCACTGTATACAACATAACTTTTTTTCCATAACGATAATTTTTTTTTTTTGTTCAAATTTAGATGTGTAATACGATATCTAGTGCTTCCAATTGGTTTCATAGTGTTTTATTGAATATTTTTTCCTTAATCAAGTTTCGAAGTCAAACCAATTACAATTCAAACATAGGCGGACCGTATACAACATAAAAAATTTTATATGTATCAATTTTTATTTTTTTTGTTGGATCAAGGACTTCAATATCTGGTGCACTCATATTTTTCAAAAAAAAAATTATAATCTGCTATTTTTTCACATGTGCAGAATCGAGAGCTTGATTTTCAGTGAAAAACCTATGTTTAATAAAACTAAAAAAATACATAATAAAACCAAAACACATTAAAATTATATTCGTTGGATAGCTCGTTTTGAGGACTACCATCATCCAATTGGTTCTGTGAAGTATCCTCCATTTTCATCCTCAACCTGAGCTTCGAAGGGAAAAATTATGGAGTTTTTTGGTGTCAGAGGGTGAGAAGGTGGGAAAAGGGGGATTCGGGCGAACTAGGGGGGTTTGAGCGAACCACCAAGGGTTCGCTCAAACCTTAGTTTGAGAAAACCCCCTTTAAAAAAAAGGTTTTCTTTGTGTCTTTTTATCGGAATGGTGGGACTTTTCATTTAATGGGTTTGCTCGAACCAGGGTTCTAGCAAACCCTCTTTTGGTTCGATTGAACCAAAATGTTTGTTCGAACCCCAAAAACCATTTTTTTTTACATGGGGTCATTTTTTGCAAATTTTCCTTCCCCGCTTGAATTGTAAACCACTTTTGTGGGTTTACCCGATTAGGTTATGTTGCTAGCAAATGATCCACCAATGCTTATGTGTTTACTTTATTTGGTGGTGCAATTAGCTGGATGAGTAAGTGACAAGTTGTGGTTGCTTTGTCCACTGCTAAATTTGAGTATTTCTCAGCTACTCATGCTTGTAAAGAATCAATTTGGCGTAAGATATTATGTTCAAATTTTAGAATAAAACAAGGAGTAGTGATAATTTATTGTGATGGCTAAAGTGTGAATTGCCTTGCTAAGAACTTGACATTTCATTCTAGGACCAAAAACATTGATCTACAATATCATTTTGTTAGAGATATGGTCGAGGATGGAAAAGTGAAACTATTAAGGTAGATACTTTGATGAATGTTGCAAATTCTTTAACTAATGTTGTGAGCATAGATAATTTCATATGGTGTTCAAATTTTATGGACCTCTCGACCCTTGGAAATTAAATCATGATACTAATGTTCCCATTGTTCTTGCAAGGTGTTCAACAAGTGGGAGGTTGTTAGAAAAAATGGTGTCTCAACCTTTCAATTTATAAGAGGTCAATATATTGAGTGTGAGGAGTCACAAGGGGGCACCCCCCTTACAAAGTCTAAGGGGATGACCCCATCAATAGAGGGTTCAAGGGTTGTGTGCCTTAGTGTGGGTTGGGGGGCAGGGCCCTTAAAAGCTAGATTTTATGCATGGTTTATTATTGTAAATATGGACCATTCATCATTAGGTCCCAAATCTCATAATAGATATTTTTTTGGATTTTTTTGCCCTAGAAGGTGACCCTATTTTATGAGGGTGTTGTATTATGACTATGCATTGTTAAGTATTATGAGAGTCTAATAGTTGTGTTTCCTTTAGATCTTTGGTTAGTGATACTCTTGTGAGTAGTTTTCTCTACAAGTATATTGTAATGTTTGTGATTTTTGAATAATATATTGGGTGACTTCTAGAGTGTGAGGTTTTCTCCCGAAATGGTTTTCTATATGTAAATCACTAGTTGTGATATTTATATTTATTTATGTTTACATTTTCATAACTATTTCAAAAATCTATAAAGTTTTGCATTACCATGCTATCAAGATTATTGTAGGAAGTTGTTTCACTACCTTAGCTTCCTTACATTCTATGTACTACTTATCTATTCTTCTTCACTATCAATTAAGTATGGTTTCTCTCCAAGTTCATAATTACATTTTAATTTCACACTATTTCTTTGCATTCTTTTTTTCTCATTTAAGTGTTCTTTTTACCTTTTTATTATATATTTTTATTAGGTATATTAAGGATTTTATTTTTTTGGGTTTGTTATTATAGTTTTCTTATCATTTTTATTTTTCTTTCCTTGGTTTCTTTATTTTCTATTTTTTCTAGTCTTTTAGTATGGCCTAGTTATACTTTCATTTTCCTCCCTTAATACATTTGATTTATGATTTTGTTCAGGTTCGAGGTTATTTTTTTCTCTATGACATCATGCTCCCATAATCCTTTTGGATAGCATAAAACTTGTAGAGTTTTTATTTCCATATTGCAATTTACGATGAGTTATTTGGGACCCCAAATTCCCAACATCCACTCTTTGGACCTATCTTTTTATTAGTTGTGGTTTTTCCCATCCCTATGTTTGTGTGCTTTTAAGTGAGAGTTATGAGGTATCCTTAAACCTTGACCTCCAACACTTTGTATTATACATATTTTTAAAATCAAATATGTGGAGATACTTTTATTTGTTTGTCTTTTGGTATGAGCTTGAGGTATCCTTGATCCTCAATATTTGGCATTTTACCGTGTACATATTTTTGGACTAAGAGATGTAGATTTATTTATTGGTTTTCCTTTTGGTATAAGTTAGGAGGTATCTATTACCTATAATCCTTGATCTCTTTATATTGTATTGTATTTCAAGATTGTGAGTTTTTGGCAATATCCTTTTTTTTTTAGAGGCATGAGTTAGATGGTATCCTTGATCCTAAATTATTAAAATTTTACCTTGTACATATTTTTAGAGTGAAAGACGTAAAGATTCCTTTATTGATTTTGTTTTTCATAAAGGTTAGGTGGTATCCCCAACCTTTGATACCTTGATATCTTTACACTATATTATCTTATGGGATTATGAGTTTTGGCTTTTCCTTATTGATGTGCTTTTTGGTATGATTTATGAGGTACCCTCGATCCCTAATATTTGACGCTTTTCATTTTACATATTTTCAAAACTAGAGATGAAAATATACTTATGTTTGGATATATTTTGATGTAATTCAAGAAATATTCCCAAATCCTAAGCTTTGAAACCTCACATTAAGCTATTTTTTGAGTACCAAAATTTGTGATGGAAAGTTACAAATATTTCTAACTTCCCACCATGTTTCCAATCAGGTGTTATTGGTTTTAAAGTTTACCTAACCTCTAAAACCCTACCAAATCCTAAGAAAATGGTCCAAACAAGATAAAATGGGATTCTTGACAATAGTTTATAAAGTTTTCTAACTTGCTATTTTGTTGCCAAGGTTTAGAAGTTGGTAAAATCACTAAAATGTTACCAAAGATAAATAAAGTTGAATGGTGGTTGATAACCTACCAAAATATTGCCAATCTTCTTAAATGTTAAAAATCACCACCGAGCAAGTATGCAAGAGGTTATCGAGTTCTTCTAACCTCTAAAGTGTCACTAAAGTTGAATAGTGTAAATTTCAAAGTACGCAAATTTCATCTAACATATGAATCCCTAACAAAGGCCATGTCATATATTGTCTAATTCTTGCAACCTTTGAAACATCACCTAGGGTTTTCAAATGTCTAGAATTGTATAAATATAATTGGATCTCCTACAAATTCTTATGAATGTTATTAAATGCACTTAAAATTTAATTCCTTGTCATAAATTGGATAGGGGCACTTAGCTTGATGACTAAAGAATTATTGATGTTGATGAAAATTTTATAATATTTTATGTTTGTTCCTTGAAGTGCGATCATTTCATCAATAAATGAAATCACATTTTGTAGTGATCTTTTACTCTATTTGGGGTTGAGTCTAGTAATCCGAGTTAGGTCTATATTCATGGATTCATCCTCTAGTTTTGGAATTGACCTTGCATAGTGTATAATTTATATCATGTTCACCTGATTGACCTACATTTTCTCTACTCTTTTACATGATCTAAAAATTCATGATATTTAAAAATACCTTGAAAGGGTTGTTAGTATGCCACAAGTAAATGTGTTCTCCAAGGCCAACTCTTAAAAAATGTGTACAAAAATTTGAAGATAATAGGAAAGGGCTCTAGAATTATTTGTGTAGATTTACTACTTTTTTTAGTGTGCTAAATCAAAGTGTTTTTCTATTAATTCCTTCTTTAATGTTCTAATGATGTTGGAGCATCCATGGTAGACAAGCTATCCAGCATAAAACAAAAATAAATTATTTTAACTTATTGTTTCCTAAGGTTTGGTAATTATTTAGTTGGAGAATAAATTGCAATATTAGGCCAAAATATTGTATTAAATAATTGGTCTCTATATCAATGTTGCAAATTTTGGAGTGGGAGATAGTCTAGATGGTAATTTTGAAACTTGAAATTCAAAAAACTAATCTTGGCATTGTTGTGAGTTACACTTGTGACAACTCATTAATGCTCCTAAATTTTACCAATGGAGAAGGGTGTCCATATTGAGTTGACTACCTTTTTATAATTTGGATCCCTATTTGTGAGGAGTGGGAATCCAAGTTGTCACATTATTTTGGCAATTTATTGGAAGTGGATATGAAGATTATTTTTGAGCATTTAATATGTTTTTTAATACATTTAGGATGATTTTTCCATGATGGAAATGTGAGATGGAAGTTATATGAAAGGAGGTGGTAGTTTCTTTTGTGGAAGGTTGAGACTTGACAATTTTTAGATTGTCATTTTTACAATTTGGAGGAGAGGTTCTAGGTGTAGTTCTTGATGGAGAAGTCCAAGACTCCATGATTTTGTAGTTTTGAAGATGTTTATGCAACAAAAATTGGAGTTGTGAGTTTGATGTTTATTGCAACAGTGTTTTCTATTGAAGATTGTAGGTTGCAGGAACTTGAATCTCAAGAAAGGAGTGGATTTAAGGAGATCATTTTGTATTTGATATTTTTTGTTGTATATCAGCTTTGTAATGGTTTTAATCATCCCAAATGACTATAAATTAATGTAATTGTATATTTGATTAGTTTAAATGATAAGCTAAATTCACTTCTTGTAAATGTTTGTGATATTTTCAAGCATTTTTTGAGTTGCATAATTTGTTATTGTGAGTTTGTGTTTGAGGTTTCCCCCCCTCTTTCATCAATGGTTAGAGCATGAGCTCTTGAGTGTGTAGGTAAAAGTACTAATGTGAGGTAGTTTGCACCAAGACCTCAGGGTGGAGTGTGTTTGATTTTACTTGCATGTGTATGTGTAACTTGCAAGACAAGCTACATAAAATATTTAGGGAGTAGAGGTTATTGAGTGTGTAAATAGATCACTGAATGTGAGGTAGTTTGCAACAAAACTTGAGAGTGTTAGGATTTGTAAACAAATCACCAAGTGAGCTAGCTTACATGTGTAAAACTTGAGGGTTTTAAAAATTTATGTTAAGGATTTGAGAGGCCTTAAGGATAGAAAAGAGGAAGAAAAATAATTTTGTCATTGGATGGATGTTGAGGATTCCTAGACTTGAGAAAACCAGAGAGAGCAAGAAGAAATAAGAGTTGGAATGATAATGTTGCAACAACAGGTGGATGAAATAAGAGAGGAGATTGAAAGGAAAAAACAAGAAAAGAAAAGAGTTGAAGGTAATTTTGATTATCTCTATAATGATGTTTTGATTGCAGGAAAGAAAAAAGATGCATCAAAGCATGCATGTGACACAAAAGAAGAAGAACAAGTTGAATATGAAGAAGTTGATGAATTTGAAGCTAAGGAATATTTGTTGGAAGATATGGAGAATGAGATTTTAGAAATTTTAACAAAGGAAAGTCTTTGTGAAGACTTGAAGGATATGATAATAAATGATGAAAGTGAAAGAGTTCCAACAGTGAATGTAACTTGGGTGACTTAATTTTACTAAATATTTCTATGAAGATGGATGTGAGTATAATGAAATTATAGTAGAAGAGATTCCTTTGGAGGACATAGAAGAAAAAGAGAGAGATGGTTTATTGATATAAATTTCAGTAGAGGAAGTAGTGTGATGCACTCAAAATAGGACATGGTTCGGTGATATAATTGCATGTCTTAAGGCATGAAAGAAGAGAACAAAACTAAAGTTGTAATAGGTGATAAGAAGATAAAATATTTTCTTATTGAATTTAAGAAAGATGATTTTCATGTTAATATGGATGAGTTAGTGAATGCAAATGAGATGGTTCAGTTATAGTTCGTTAGAGATGATTGGTATGCAAGGAAGGGTTTGTATGGTGTTGCAAAGTTAAGTGTAGGTAAAATTTGGTGGAGGTGGATGAAATATGATGGGTTGAATCCCACAAGATCAGAGGAGAATGTGAGATACACTTTGAGGAGGTGGTCGAGTTATGGTGGATCTGATTCAACATCAAGGAAGAGGAGTAAAGAGTAGAGTTGGTAGAGGAGGAGGACGCTTGTTCCCACTAGGTGTTGGAAGAGGAGAAAGAAGAATCAATTAGAGGTACCAAATTTAGTGATGGAGTTTTTTGAGGGTTGCTTGCAACCTGAAAGGGTGGTACTACCACTCAAATCCATTTTGTGAATCCATATTCACAAAACTTTTCCTTTCTTGGGTGTCTGATGCAGGAGCATCCTTGATGGACAAGCTATCTATCATAAAAAAAAAGGTGTTGTAATTTTGTTTTGGAAAATCGCTATCAAAGAGGATAACACTCTTTCTATTGCTTTGGAAAACTAGATTACAAATTTTTAGGACATTAAAAATTCAGATTTCAAGCATTTTTAGAGGACCTTAATGTCATTGGATGCTTTTTTTTTAAGTAGGCATTTTTTTGCACTTCACCTTTGTCCATTCTTGTTCTATTTCAAGGTTACTACTTGTTGCATTCAAGTTTACATTGTTATCACTATTTGCTAGAGTAACCCAAGACAACGAGGAGATTTTAGTCTGCCTGTGTTGCAATGGAGATAGTTGCTTAATATTTACATTCTCTTGAAGATTTTAGACAGCCACTAGAGTGAGTTGAGGAAACATTGGAGCCTTTTCTTGGTGCATTGGAGAATATGTAACAGTTTCTTGTTTAGAAGTAGAGATAACATAATGACAGGACTCCACCCCATCCCACCAAGATGGATTGTAGATGGTAGTAGCCTTAGCCCGACCCTTACCATATTGTGTAGTCACATGATCAGTTGTGAAACCTTTTTTGCATCAGAAGGCAATAATTTCATAATCTATTGGTTGGCACCTAGCCTGTTGCCAACTTTAAGAAAAAACTCTAATGGAAGACCTTTTAAAACTTCCATTTCCACTCACAGGCAAGCAAAGTTCGAGTTCTCATAATTGATTGTTTCCTTTGAAATGTAGTGGTATTTTCTCTTGCCATTGCCAATCGTCTTCAAACAATCAATTTACCAAAACTATAAGGGAAGATAAGGTAAACAAACCCACATAAAAGTATAAGAAAATGACTCTTTTTGTAGATCAAATGAAGGAAACTAGGGTTTCATGAATAGGAAATATCCTTGGAAGAACCATGGACCAGTGTTTAGTATCATTTATTTATCTTCTATAGAATCAAATTCCAATATCAAAAACCCCTTAGCATAGAGATAAATGCTAACTTCTTCCTCTAGATATTCTTTCCAGTTCGAATAAATACAAGAATGGAGATCACTTAATTTTGGACAAACCTTCATAAATCTGAAAATAAGGGTGTGGGCTTGTAAGAAAACCTCTTTGTCACCAACAAACTTATCCAAGAAAATATTAGGGGTAGTTGGCGAATGATGTACAAATAATGAAATTCTTTGGTTTACATTGCCATGGGAGGGCAAGTTGGTGAGGTTGAGCCCTAGCTATGGTTCATCATTCCACCAACCAACCAAACCTAGGGCATAAAGATTTAAGGAAGCCTTGAAGTTTCTTCTGCCATCAGCCTTAGATCCTGCAGATAAGTCAAGACAGGAAGGATGCACTTCATTTGAGGAAAAAAATAAATCAGAGCAACTAGAAATGTTGCAGGCAGTAGATGGGAGGGAGGAAGTTGCGAGAATCCTTCATTGTAGACCCAAAAGTATTTTAATTTTTATTGTTTCCTAAGGTTTGGTAATTATTTAGTTGGAGAATAAATTGCAATATTAGGCCAAAATATTATATTAAATAATTTGTCTCTATTTTAGTGTTAGAAATTTTTGAGTGGGAGAGAGTCTAGATGGTGTAGTGTAGAAAAATGTACACTTTTACATTTTCACACTATGTTTGCATCCCCTTAATTAATTGAAATTAATTAAGCCTTTAATCAACCCAATTATGCATTTAAGAGCCTAATTAATTTTATGTTTTGAAAGGGGAACCCACATTTAATCAATACCTACACTTAATTATGCACCTTGGAAAATGTGTCCTAGGTTTAGGGACTAGGACCAATTCGGCTAGGGAAAAATAGATCATCCTTAAGTCCCAGGATCCATTTTTAATATGTTTTTGGTGACATTTTAATGATCTTCATTCAAATTGTAAAGTTCGGCTTGTGATGTTTAATTGTCGAGTAATTAAGGAAACACATATAAATACAAGGTCTTTTTATCAATTCGAGTCTAAGGAAAATTATCTAGCATTAAGGAAACTTTCACAAGAGTAAATATTATTGTCAAGAGCATTGGAGAAAAGATTTATCAGTCAATTGTTGCAACATTCAAAATCCTATCATCATGTAAATATTTATGTGTGTTCATGCATGTTTTTGGAGCTAACATCATGATTTAGGTTCCAAGTTTCAAGAAAGCATTCAAGCATCAAGATCTACCAAAAAATCAAGCCATTTCAAGTAGGATCTAGCCATTAAAGAGTTTGGTGAGTTGTGACATAGCATTTTTCATTCATCAATTCCTTCATTTATCATTATTTTTATCATCACGGGGTTTGAACAAGGAAAACTCCTATTCACCCAAAAACAAAAACAAAAATCTCCTCTTTGTGTGTTTGCAAATTTACAGGTGAAGAAGGATTGGAATTAGATTAAAAGAGAAATTTTGTAAAGTTGTCAAGACATGGAAACTCACCTACAAAAAAAAAAATCACTTTTCAATAGTAAAACCTATGACAAACAAAAGCTTAGATCTGGGATCATAGGACTGCAAAAAGAATTTTCAAAACCTTGTTCAAACACCCACTCACCCTAGAAAGACACTTAACAACATTTTTTGTGATAGGTACACAAAAATTTAATCTTCTCAGATCTGCCGAAAGATTATGGATTTTGTTAGTATTATGCTTAAACTTTGCATTACAAGTTTTACATTACATAATTGAGTTTATTTCGTATTTTGATTTCATCTTCCAATAGTGCATTTTAGTCATATTTTACCATTTTTTGTCATAAGGAAAACAACAAGATCTCCAATAGGGTTGACTCACCTAAGGGTTGTGTTGGTTATTTTTTAAGAACCAATCAGATCCCACCAAATACCTATAAGTTTTCCACACTCAATTCTCGAATACTTGTGAGACAATTGGCGAAAGAATGAGATAAAGTTTCAACGCTTTGTCTCCTGCACTTCGGGCTCTGCAAACCCGAGAGGGTGATCCCACGGTGTATTTCTCGCAACTTACTAAAATACTATATCATACGTTGTATGTCAAAGCAGATGTATTCTCATCATATGCTCAAGGATGAAATCCTTCAAGAAATGGGCAATTCCTCTGAAGGATCAAGTACCACAAGCTGAAAATACAGTAAAACAAAATATAGATGAATCAATTAGGATGTATTTATAAGAGATGTTCTCAAATAAAAAACCATATCTATAAGAAATGTACTCTACACATTAAGATTAGTGCCTTATCTCAGGGTGCAGAGTCTTCACAAAGTGAGCTGAACTGTAAGGAAATTGTAATCTTAGACATCCATGATCTTAGTGAAAAGCATTACAATTCACATATTAACAATCAAAACCACCGACTACTTACATAATACATTCAACACTTACATAAACCTACGTTCTAATTAAAGTATTCCAACTGGTTCATTGAACTAGAGCCATAATCAAAATAGAGTTCATTGCAAGAAAACATTGAAAACCAATAAAGTGATTCTTGATTATATTTTCATTGATCATCCACGTAAAATGTAGCAATGGAGAGATGAAGGAGTTAAATGATTTTCATATTTTCTCCTGACATGCCTAAGAACCATACAATTGACAAAGTTAACTTTCTTATCTCAAAACCTAAGACCTTGACTCAAAACATGTTATCTATGTGTTTACTTAATCGTATCACTTTGATCTAGCATTGAATAAAAGACCTCTACATATGGCTATGAATTCCCTTTTATAAGAAAAATGGAGAAAAAAAAGCTTCAGGCCAATATATACACATGTGCCCTTTCTATTGGATTGTTAAAACATATTCCTTTTACAATTACATTTAAAAGTTGAGGGAAACATGTGAGATAAAAAATATTCACAATAGAAAATATAACGGTCTTTCAAAACGAATTCTGAATTATGATGATACCCTTCATATTGTTGTAATCTCTTTTGTCTTCATGATCATCGGTAGGAGAGAAGAGGAGTCATCATCTCAATCAACATCAACACCAATCCATGTCAGCATTTTTTCAGTACACCTTGAGCCGAGGAGAAAACATGTTTTATACAGTGTAACTTTTGAGGCCAGACCTATACTATACTTGACAAAGTATATGTGTTCTCCTATTATATTCTCAACTCTAAATCACCGATGAAGATCCATTTCCATGATTCATACTTTGCATCCTAAGGCTAATCAAGCCCGATAATTTGGTCCATCTTCTTTCTGTATGGGGCATACTTTATCATTTTAGAAGTAGCATCTTTGTCAAAATCCTAAAAGAAACTGATGATGAAAGACAACTTCTCAAGGGTATTTTTCAACATATCAACATCAATTCTTTTACAAATTTATGACACTTGAGAAGCAATAGTTGCCTCGATTTGATCTCTCCATGCCTACAGAGTTTTAATCCCATCATGTGCATCTTGAATGTCAGGTACTAATGAGGTATATGCCTCATCAAACTTGGCTTTCAATTATTTTATTCAAGCATCCATAGGAGCAACAAAACCTTGAAAACTCTGCTCCCTAATCTCACCAATAAATCTATAGGTTGGGATAACATTTGGATACATGTCTTCCTTCTGTCTTGCCCCAATTGCCATAAGCTTCAGATTTTCAACCCTTGGAATCCATTTATCCAACAATGGAGTAGACAATTCTCTATTCCTTTAAGACAATTTGATTGCTTGAATGATTGAAGCATAACTTGAATGAATATTATTCAATGTACCTTGGATTCTCTTATTCCTATGCTTCAAAACTTTGTGAACAATTTCAGAGTTATTTTCATATACAACATTTTGAGCCTGTTGAAGCAATTCCTTATATTCACTAATTTGGAGAATTAATTCCTCCTTGGTAGGTTTAACTGATTGGGTCACTCCTGACACACCTGGCTATTCAACTACCAAAGGTTCTTGGCCCATATTGTAAGGCATTATTGACAAGGATTCCACATGAGGGGGAGGAGAGGAATGAGTCATGGGTGATGTGGTTGTTGCATGACCTAGATTAGCAGACCCCTAAGACCCAAGAGTCTCCAACTGTTGCCTTAATAATGTCACTTCTATTTCAATCTCAACGACCCTTTGCTAACTCAAGTTATACTCACCGATCAATTCATTATACTTACTCCTATATGTATCTCTTTCTTTGGTGAGGCTTTCCACTATCTCCTTGGTGAACCTAGCCATATTGATGGTCATATCGGTTGCCTCCAATGTAGGGGTATCAACAACTCTTTTTATAATCAATTGTCCTTTGAAATTAGTCGGTTCTGCTACAACTGGTTTCTTAGATCCAAGGGATAGTGACCATATAGCCAAAGCATCCCATTCTAAACTAAAAGCAGATCCCCGAAGTGCCAATCTAGCCTCTTCCTTAGTCTGGAACAAAGGTCTTTCAATCCTCCTTATTGTGTCCATAACAACAACATCAACTATGTCCCACTAAGGAAGTAACAAAACACCACTCCTTTGCACTAGTGCTTGAGCTTCACCTAGCTTAATATTCTAAAATTTATTTTTCATCTCACTTCTCTTATTGGCTTGTATAGCCTCCTCTAGGAGATCAAGGTGCAAACTTCTTTCTTTGGCCACCCTCTCATTATACTCTTGAGTGCTTTCTATCCACCATCTTATTGAAATCCAAATATTTTTCTTTTCTCTCCTCCTATTTAGAGAAATCTATGACATTTTTGATGACATCCTCAAGATAATAGAAATTGTGTATGAACTGACCACCCCTGTGTGTTGTCTTCAAACTAGCAATAAAATCCTTTGGATCATAATTCCTTGGGCATATTTTTTTCTACTGATAAGGTGCCAAAAAATTGCTAAAATCCCTCCAAGCACCCTTAAGCATCACAAAGTTACTGTCCATTCAAGGAAGATTGACCCTTTCTTTTGAAAGTCTGGCAGATGTGATGTCTATGAGCCCCGCAATTATCTCATGATTTCAATAAATCCTATTCCTAAAGGCACATCCCTTGGGAGAACATAGGGAGTCACAGGAGTGTCATATACTTTGAAAATAGTAGTTTGAGGGTAAGTAATTATATCACCCCAGTTATGACTCAATCTCAAATTAGGCCTCCTCTACATAGGCCTTAAAAAATCATGGATTTCCTTTGGAATCCTAGGAGGGTTAAAAACCAAAAAACCTCTCAGCTTTGAGGCAAATACATTGTTGAACACCACTAAGTCAAAATTTGAATCATCCTTGTCCAGAATCTGTGTCCAACATTGGACAAGAAAATCAATGTCACCCTCTCTTTTCTTCAATTTCATATCTTTGCCAAAAACATCCCGAAAGGAACATATGTATCAATAAGGAGTACCACCAAAAAATCACAAGTTCCTTGCCCTCGTTTAGTGTATTTAGACCTTAGTGCATTCTTTTTGACAAGTATGTGACATAGTCATAAACCACATTATAAGTTGAATGTTGGAGATGTGTAGCCATATACATGAGGTTTGTAGGAATGCTGGTTGGTTCATCCATGCCAAGGATTTGGCAGAGGGCATAAACCATCCTCTTGAAGTAATTAGCAAAATACCTCATGGGAAAGGGCTCCTTTTCATCTTCGCCAATCTTGATTTGCCTTCTATTATTTCCCTTTCCAGTGGAGGCAGTATGACAAGGTAGTATTGTTTCTTTAAAAAGAACCTTTGTATTCTTATATTCCTCCATGAAAGTTTTGAGGTCAATTGGGATCATGCTCACATCCCAATCATGCAGATTAAATACATTTGCAATTTTCTCTTTGGTTATTTTGACTAGTACTTTTCTTGCAAATGACCTAACTATTCTTGAAACAGGGTCGTACCTTGAGGCAATATCCTTCAATAAATCAATATCCATGTATACATTTGGTACCACCAACTTTCCCTAGTCTAGCCTCCAAGGGTTGCAAACAAGGACACCCAGGTTCCTATTTCCAAACCAATTCTGAAATAGTCACCAACCAGGAACCGATAAATTGGCATCCCTAATACCACACATTTAGTCCTTCAACCCTTCCTGAACATGATAACCATAAATAAAAACAACTCCCTTCACCTTTTTTCTTGTGGAGGGTTTTAATTGGTCCATGACATCCTGGGAGAGAGACCTACTTTGGGTTCCTAAACCCGACGCTTGATTTTTGGGTGCCATAGGTAGATACAAAACTAAAACAACCCAAGGTTATACAGAAAAACACAAAAAACCTAGCACCTCATAACCAATACTAGGATACCAATTATGGGAAACACAATTACATAATTCAACATGGCCTAATACATTTTATTGCATATCCCAACCCTAGTAAAGCACTTTTAAAACAAGCAAACGAAATCAAACAATAGATATCTTCCCTAACTCAAGATTTCTTCTTTTTTAAGAAAACGATACAAGGATAATGTTTGTTCTACTTACAAATTTCTTTTGGTATAGAGCACTGATTCTGGATGCAGTGAATTCTGGAATGTATTTTCTCGATCTCCAGGGTACTTTATGAATTGCTCACAATCCTCAAGTGTGCAAAGAAAACCAACCTTAAATGTACTTGTTTTGACGTTAGATGGCTCCGAGCGTATTTATTACAATTCCTATTCACTTGCGCGAAAGGAAAGGGCTCCTAAATTCACAATTTTGATTTTAAATCACATCTATAGATCATATTCCAATGTGTCACATTTGATGATCCCAATTGGGCCCGAAAACACATTATCATCATTCGTTATATGACTGACCGATGAAAATTTCATCACTCGGATGCCAAGTCATATGTCAGAGGGCCCCATGTTTCTTTTCCTCTCGGCAAGATGATACACATGTCATAATCATGCACACCACACAACATACTTTAAAATATAATTATAAGGCTTACGCAATGTGCGCTCAACGACTCAGATTTGATTATATCATTGCATCTTCGTCGTTGATTCCTCAACTTAGGTACATCGGGTGCTTGCAATGGGAACCGAACCCCAAATTATACAAAAGGACACATGTCACAAGAATGCAAGCCACACAACTCTTCATATATGAGTCATTTCAATCTTGTGCAGTGTGCGCTCACGACTAGGATTTAATCTTTGAAATCAATGAACCCCTTTTATGCGCACGTAATTAGAGTTAGTCATTAAAGGGGGATCTAACTAGGTTGACAGACAACATCCCCTTTATTAAAAAAATCAAGACATAAGTTGAAAATACTAGGCCCGACCATGGGAAGAATAGAGTGATAATGAATAAAAGTAACCGACGAGCCTAAGCAAAGGGGTCGGTAATAGCAATGGACACAGTGAATCAAGTGGTTATTAAAGCAACTGGAAACTTGATATATTAATTCAATGCGCAAATATAGGACAAGGGTTTAAGGTGTGAAGCAAATTTGAACTAAGCTTTCAGACCTAAAACCCTTGGGCACCAAACAGTTAAAACTCAGAAGAAAAACGCCATCCATTCACAACATTGGACTAAATAAAAATTTATCTAGACTTTAAAAAACTCCATCAGTGGCTCCGACTTGGGGACACATATCCCTAGTGGGTATGGAAAGAAATCATATCTTAGGTAGAAGTAGACCAGCCCAAAAACAACAAACCAGGAGCTTGTTTGGACAAGACAAGAAGACACAACAAGAAAATAACAAACCACGCCTATATACATAATCTATAGGACTGTACAATGTACATGGAATATAGCCTATTTCAATAGAAATAGGATTTCAATAATTGTCCATGTACTAGCAATTCGAGAACTTCACCTATTAAAGACTACAAGAAATAAGAGTCCTCTCCATGTGTATCAACAACTAGATAAGGGCCCAACCATAATGGATCAAGCTTCCAATGCTTCCCTTTGTCCTCCATTCTTGCATTCCACATTAAGACCATGTTGCCTAATTCAAACTTCCTCTCAACGAACCTTTTGTCATGTAAGTGCTTGACATCCAATTGCAACTTTCCATTCCTTTTATGAGCTTCTCACCTTGTTTCATCCAACTCATTCATCTTGTGTTGCATTTCGTTACAAATATCTCTGTCATATTCCTTGAAAAATTTGTACATTTTAAGCAGGGTATTGTGAGGTATTTTAGCCTCAACACCATAAACCAGATTGAAAGGGGAATGCTCAATAACCTTCTTCACTGTGGTTCTGTCAGCCCATAATGCTAATTGCAACTTTGAATCCCAAGCCTTCTTGTTCTTCTCAATCACCCTTTTAATGATCTTCATCAAGCTTTTATTGCTTAACTCAACCTGTCCATTTCCTTGGGGATGGTAATGGGGTGAATAAGAAACATTTATACCATACTAATTACATAAATCAATGAATTCCTAAGACCTGAAACACATGGCATTGTCAGAGACAATCCTTTCAGGAACACCAAACCTACTTAAAATATAATTCATTAAAAAATTAGTGACAACTTTACTAGTTGTCTTCCTAGTAGGAATAGTTTCAACCCATTTTGTAAAGTAATTAGTTGAAACCAATATCCAAGCATGTCCTCCACTAGACTTTTCAGACATTTCTCCAACGAAATCAATGCCCCATTGTTGAAAGGAGGTTGGTACAGACAGTGTCCTAAGTGGCAGATTTCATGAAAATTTTAACTTGTCAGTGAACCTCTGACAATCATTGCACCTCTTCACAAACCTATGTGCATCTTTAAATATCGTGGGCCACCAGAATCCTGCTCTCAAAATCTTATGAGCAATGGTTTTGGCCATGTAATGGCCTCCACATGCACCTTTATGCATCTCAATCAAAAGATCTTTCACTTGATCTCCATCCACACATCTAAGCAATACACATTCAGGGCTTCTCCACCAAATTTCACTATCAATGATAACATATCTAATTGTTTGTAATTTCAAAGTCCTTCTTTCACTATTGGATAGACCCTCAGGGCATTGCATGGTTTGTAAATACTCAACAATTCTTTTGTACCACCCACAGGTTTGCATATCACATATAGGTGCAACATTTTCATGCTCAACCTGATTTACCTAGTTAGGTTCCAGGTTTGTCTCAGCCATCAACTTAGCCAGGCCCTGGCCTCTCACTAGCTTGGTGATTTGGATGTCAATGTTGAACTCCTAAATCCTATTTATCCACCTACACCGATGACTTGTAGTCTCCTGTTGCGTAAATATGTCCTTGACTGCTGCTATAGGAACATATGCAACAATTGTAGCCTTGGTCAGATATGGTCTAAATTTTTTGACATCCTTAACCAAGGCGTATGCTTTCTTTTCTATAGCATCATATTTCAATTCAGCTAACTATAATGACTTGCTAAAGAAAGCAATAGGTTGTTTGAAACCTTCATCCTTTTTCTGGAGTAATACCCCTACTATTGTGTGAAAAGAAGCAAATGTGAACAAATAAAAAGGCTTTGAGTGATCAAGGGATTTAAGAACAGGGGCTTCCTTAATAGAATCTTTAATAGCTTGAAAGGATTTTATAGGTTCTTCTATCCATGCTACTTTTTTCTCCTTTCTTTAGCATCTTATATATGGGCCGTATAGTCTCAACAAAGTTGGTGATAAACCTTAGTACAAAATTGATCTGGCCGAAGAAAGACTGAATTCCTTTTACGTTCTTGGGTTGATGAATTTTATCAATTGTTGTCACCCGTGTAGGGTCAATCTTGACTCCATATTTTGAGATGATATGGCCTAATAATTTTCCTTCTTTTACTCCAAATTGGCACTTCTCAGGGTTAAGAGAAATCCCATACTCTAAAGCTCTGATAAATATTTTTTCCAAACGTAAAAAACAGTCCTCCTCCTTTTTAATATGTGTAGTGAGGTCATCTTGGGAAATGGTCAAAAAAAGGTCAATAAAATCAACAAAGGCCACATCCATTGCTCTTTGGAATGTTGCGCCATCATTCACAAGACCAAAAGGCATCCTTACATACATGTATGTTCCACAGGATGTAGTAAATGTAGTCTTTTACTGCTCAGTTTCTCTTACCATCACTTGGTTATACCCCGAGAAACCATCCATCATGGAAAGTAACTCACACCCTGTAACCTTTTGCAACATTTCTTCCATGTTGCGAAAAGGATAATTGTCTTTTAGGGATGTTGCATTAAGATTCCTAAAATCCACACACAACTTGATATCACCATTCCTTTTCCTAACAGGAACCAGATTTGAAACCCATGATGAATGTTCGATAGGCTTGATGATCCCTATGTCTCGCAGCTTGGTAAGCTCCTCCTGCATCTTTGGTTGTAATGTAGGACTGATAGGCCTTTGTTTCTGTCTAAACGGTTTGGCATCAGGCTTCAAGAGAATTTTATGCTAGAACAAATCCTCCCTGTATGCCTTAAGATCATCATATGACCATGCAAAGACATGCATATACTTCCTCAATAATGCAACTAACATGCTTATCACATGGGGTTTCATCCTTTTTCCTATATACACCATTTTAGGGTAATTCTCTATCCCTAAGTTTACCTCCTCCAAGTATTTTGTATGAGAAGATGTTTGCTTAACATTTTCTTTGTTAGGGCCATCAGAAACCCTCTCTAGTGCAACCAATCCCAGGGGAATTTTGTTGGTTTTTAACTGAATTATCTCATTTCCAAACAACGTCTCCTTCCCATCAACCTCAACTACAAAAGAGATAAAGTCAATCTCCTAGTTTTCATATCTGTCAACACAGTGTAGAAACCTTAATATATCATTGTCATCATCAAACACCTACCAATTGCAAATATTTTTTGGCACTGCAGGTCGTTTTTGTACTTCTATTTGGGAAATACCATCAAAAGTAACATCATCTAGTCTAACTATAATGTTGGCTAACAAATCTTCCCTAACATTTTGTTCTCTTTCTACCTAGTCTATGCCAAAGGCATCAAAGGCTTCAATAGTCTCCCAAACAACATTTTTGTATTGTCGAAGTCTTTTGTCTTTAGCAAAAAATTGGGACCTAACTCGCGAAACCACCAACTCAGAATCTCCCAATATCCTCAATATCTTAATACCATGCTTGGAAGAAAGTTTCAACCCAAGCAGAAGAGCCTCATACTAAACAACATTATTTATGCAAGCAAACTGTAACAAGAAAGAGTATCTATATGTCTTACCTTGTGGAGAAATAAGAATGATTCCTGCACCAGAGCCTTCTTTGGAAGAAGATCCATCAAAATACATCATCCAAGGACATGTTCTCCTTGTAAGTCATCCACAATCTCATGACACATCGGTGCAAGGTCCACATTTTCCTCTGACATTTCTTCTTCAACTTGGAAAGTATCCAAATTGGTATCTACAAAATGAACCCTTACTGGTTCTTCAACATTCTCAATCATGTGACAGATTCTCACCTCCCTCACAACCTTGACAGTTTTTATTATCAATAGAAAAGGTGGAAAAAGACAGGTCACATTGTATACTTCCACCCATGGAGGCACTCCATTGTCTTGATAGTAAAATCCCATAGGTTGGTGGGATATCTACCACTGCAACACTCATGAACAATTCCTTTTCTGGGAATGTTTCCAGTTTGTATGGAACTCTATTGATCACCCCTATAATAGGCACTTCTCTAGAGTCCATAGCATAGCATTTTATGTATGCATTATCTACCTTCAAACCCATCTCCTTCATGATCTTCTTTGGCATTACATTGTTGGAGGCTCCAAAGTCTATCATGCAATTCCTAAGTAATTTACCATCAATTATTAATCTTAAGTAAAACATGTTAACTTGGCTCAGATTGGCATTAATAGTAGTTCCCAAATATATCTCGGGGTTTTTATTAATGACCACCTTTACCTCTGCATCCTTCTCTTGATTATTGCTCGATCCAGATTGTTGTATAATCATCTTATCCTTCCCACTTGTAACAATACTATTAATAAATGAAATAGCCTTATCTTTATGATCTTCTATCTCATCATTTCCAAGATCGATATTGTGACCCTGACTTGTGACAATAGTTGGAACATATTTACAGGAGAATAAATTGGTATCCTAGGGAGGACTTGCCTGTTCATCATGTCCTGAAGTCTTCTCAACACTGGGTTTATCATGCTTGGCCTTTTCAACTTGAGGAGCAACTTCTCCTTCAAATCTTGCTTTGGTGCCCTTCTTATCCCAAATTCTCATCTCTTTACCTTCCTTGGGCTTTGTTTCCTCTTTCTTATTTTTTGTCTTTATTTCTTTACTTCCTGCTTTATCCTCTTTAACAAAAATGTTGGTTGGACTGCCCTAGTTACAACTCACAATTCTATTTCTTAGATGATAATCACTCCTTGCCTTGGCAACCAATGCAACCATGTATCTTTCAATCTCCTCATTTGAATTCCTTCACAAGGCGATATTCTTAGTTTTTAGATTATACACAGTGTAATCATTATCTCCATCTCCATCTGAGAAGACTTGTTGATGATGCATACTAGCCTCCTACCTCAGCACATAGACATCACTCATATCAACATCATCACCCAAGGAATACTTGCAACATTCAAAGTTTGATTTAATCATAAACACATTTGCCATTTGATCATGGCCCTGAGGAGAATCTGATTCCCCTTGGTCATCTTGAGTCTCTTGCATGGATCTTGCAACAACACACTGTTGTGATGAGTGAGGAATCTAGCATACTTCACACCATGGCAAATCTTCAACAACATTTATGGAATTTCTTTGCACAAGATCAAGTGTACCCTGAGCAGTTTTATGATTATTGTTAACTGGCTATCCATCGTGCCAATTAGTATGATATGGATAATCTTGCAGCCTTCAGGGCCTGAAATTTCTCTGGAATTGAGGCTTATCATTTTGTATTGTCTTCTGCAACAAACTAAGGACCTAATCTATCTTCTCATCAGGGGCTAATTTTTTTCTAGTTTTCTCATTCTGGACCCTAAGACCTTTTGACACCCTAAAATCATCTCTACGTCCTACTTTGCCTAATGCTCTTCTTTTATTTTCAATGTTAACAGCCATCTTGTAAGCCTCTCTTAGAAACTGGGGATTTGTGTCTCTTATCAGATAACACATCTTGGAGTCGTAAGCATTGCAATATACTACTAGGCAAGCATTCTCATTAGGCCTGAGATAAGCAGGAACTCTGAGCATGGCCTTCTGAAACCTCACATTGAACTCAGTTGCCATCTCAGTTTGGCCTTTAGTAATGTTGTTGAAGTCATTTAATCTGAACCTGGGATCAGTTTGATCCCCATACTATTCTCTAAAAATCTTGTAGAAGACCTCTTTAGAATCAATGCTCAAATCAGGTAATCCTTTGTACCCATCCCGAGCATCTGATGTCAATGATTGCACGAAATACTTCATGGAAATATCATCATCCCATATCTCAAAGTCTTCTACAAAACTCTGGAAAGCCTTTAGGTGATCCTCACCACTAAAGGTTTTGTTACCTATGAACTTAGGGATATGCTTCCTATCATTGTTAGGGACATGATTTGGGTATCCTGGGATATTACCAAATCACAGTTTCCTATACCTTTCCATCTAAGGTGGCCTTCTTGCATCTCTATCCATGTGGAGATCAGTATGTTCTCCATCCCTCTTGTTATCAAATTTATTTTTTGTCTTACCTTTCCCATTCCCATCATTATTGTTATTTTTCTTCTTGTTTTCTTCATCATCCTCAGAATAAGAATTATCATCTTTATTTCTCCCTCCACCTCCTCCACCTTGGCCTCCACCCCTACCTTTGCTAGGTGTATGTCCATTTGACTTCTTCTCTTGGGAATCATTATTGTTATGTCCAGAGCTTGAAGGTTCAAGTGTAGGGATGGACATTTTGAGGAAAGCAATCTTTCTCACCATTTCTGCATTAGCATCCTCCATCTCAGCTCTCTTCAGGTCTTCCTACAAATTTTCATTTTCTAGCTGCATTTTTAATAGCTTGGGATTTGGGGATGTAGAAGATGAAATAGGGTCAATCTTATTATTAGTAGAAGGAATCTTAGTAGACGAAGTGTGGTTATTTATGCTAGTGTTAGAAGTAAAGGCATTTTTCTTGCTTTGATCTATGGGCTTCTTCCCGTGGTCTACAAAGGTTGTCTTCTTTGTAGGGGCTAGAGGGTCAGGGGTCTTGGTAGTTGCAATACCTATAGCACATGTACTAACAACATAAATTCCCATTTGAATCATTGCTTTGGGAATCTCTTGGGTGATTTGGATCGTTGCTTTAGTTGCGTCCTCCTCAGCAACCTTACGCCTAGCGACATCTTCTCTCATTTTCTTAAATTTTTGTCCCCTTGCATCTATTTCAAGCTGCTTTGCTCTGACCCTATCAGCCTTCTCCCTCAATTCTTTGAGTCTATTCTTCTCTTCTTGCTCAACAAGCCAATTTTCTTCATCCTCCAAGGCTTGCATATCCTTATCTATATCCTCCTATTTTTTTAGGAAATGAAACTCACTTAAAATAGGAGTATGAGAGGCTTGGTCAACCTAGTTTTCTTTAGGAGGAAACAATACACCAGTACCAGGAAGTTCTCCCTTGGGATTAAAATTTCCCCCATGGAAGACAGATCCAACCCCAAGGATAGGCGGTTTTGGGAATTTCTTGTTTGTATTCCAAAATGCCCACCTAGCTTCCTCTCGTGACATATCCAATTCATTATCGAACACTTGTTTGACATGAAAACTTCCCTAATCCTCCCCAGACATTGTTGCCCCATGTGACTCTCCTTGAGAATTTGTATTTTTTATTTCATTGTTAAAAGTAGGAGACACTTCAGCGGGTGGGGATTCAGTAGACTTACTCAATTCAGAAGTTTTCTTTACCCACTGTGATTGCTTGTCTTTAGCAAGCTCGAGTTGTAGCTTTTGTTCAGAGTTCTTCATCTGGCTTCGCATTCCTAGCATTTTTTTGTGGACTTTCTTTACTTGTATCACCTTCTTGGATCTTCCTTTGTGCCCCCTTTTAAATTCCTCAATGTCTTCAAATATTGGCACACACTTGTGCAGAGATGTAAGAGTCACCACCCAAATTGATTGGGACAAGTTTATATCAATTATATTACAATTCATGGAGTTTGCATGAGGTTGTATAGATGCATACAAACTTTAACAAATACGATGTACTTTGGGTCAAACTTTCTAATACAAGCCTTTTAACACATGAAAGCAATAAGGTTTTCAACACAAAAATTAATGAAAAAACCTCGACAAAAACTTGGGCAAAATTTCACAAGACTACAACTAGACCAACTCTATAACTGATGACACCACATATCATGGTGAACTTTGACAAGACATACGGGTGAACAAGTTTTTAACCAATTTATAAGCTCCCTAGTAGAGTCACCATTTTGTTGGTGATATTTTAAGAACCAATCAGATCCCACCAAATACCTATGAGTTTTCCACACTCAATTCTTGAATACTTGTGAGACAGTTGGCCAATGAACGAGATGAGTTTATAAAGTTTCATCTCCTGCACTTCAGGCTTTGCAAAACCCAGGAGGGTGATCCCACAACATATTTCTCGCAACTTACTAAAAGACTATATCATACGTTGTATGTCAAAGAAGATGTATTCTCATCAAATGCTCAAGGATGAAATCCTTCAAGAAATGGACAATTCCTTTGAAGGACCAAGTACCACAAGCCAAAAATACAGTAAAAAAAAATACAGATGAATCAATTAGGACTTATTTATAAAAGATGTTCTCAAATCAAAAACTAGATCTATAAGAAATGCACTCTACACATTAAGATTAGTACCTTATCTCAGGGTGCAGAGTCTTCACAAAGTGAACTAAACTATAAGGAAAAATTAATCTTAGACATCCATGATCTTATTGAAAAGCATTACAATTCACATATTAACAATCAAAACAACTGACTACTTACATAATTCATTCAACATTTATGTAAACCTATGTTCTAATTAAAGCATTCTAACTGGTTCATTGAACTAGAGCCATAATCAAAATATAGTTCATTGCAAGAAAACAAAGAAAACCAATAAAGTGATTCTTGATTATATTTTCATTGATCATCCATGTAAAATGTAGCAATGGAGAGACGAAGGAGTTAAATTATTTTCATATTTTCTCCTAACAAGCCTAAAAACCATACAATTGATAAAGTAAACTTTCTTATCTCAGAACCTAAGACCTTGACTCAAAACATGATATCTTTGTGTTTTCTTAATTGCATCGCTTTGATCTAGCATTCAACAAAAGACCTCTACATATGGACGTGAATTCCCTTTTATAAGAACAAGGGAGCAAAAAAAGCTTCAGGCCAATATGTACACATGTCCCCTTTCTATTGGACGGTTAAAACATATTCCTTTTATAGTTACATTTACAAATGGAGGGAAACACGTGAGACAAAAAATATTCACAACAACAAATATAACCATCTTTCAAAAGAAATCCTAAAGTATGATGATAGCCTTCATACTGTTGTAACCTCTTTTGTCTTCATGATCATCGGTAGGCGAGAAGAGGATTCATCATCCTGATCAACATCAACACCAATCCATGTCAGCATTTTTTCACTACACCTTGAGCCGAGGAGAAAAAGTATTTTATACAGTGTAACTTCTAAGGCCAAACCTATACTATACTTGACAAAGTATATGTGTTCTCCTATTATATTCTCAGCTCTAAATCAGCGGTGAGAATCCTTTTCCATGATTCATACTTTGCATCTAAAGGCCAATCAAACCCAATAATTTAGTCCATCTTCTTTATGTATGGGGCATACTTTATCATTACAGAAGAAGCCTCTTTGTCAAAATCCTAAAAGAAACTGATGATGAAAGACAACTTCTCAAGGGTATTTTTCAACATATCAACATCAATTCTTTTATAAATGTATGATGGTTGAGAAGCAATAGTTGCCTCGATTTGATCTCTCCATGCCTGCAGAGGTTTAATCCCATCATGTGCATCTTGAATGTCACGTAATAATGAGGTATTCGCCTCATCAAAATTGGCTTTCAATTCTTTTATTTTGGAATCCATAGGAGTAGCAAAACCTAGAAAAATTTTCTCCCTAATCTCACCAATAAATCTATAGGTTGGGATAACATTTCGATACATATCTTCCTTCTACCTTGCCCCAACTGCTATAAGCTTCAGATTTTCAACCCTTGGAATCCATTTATCCAACAATGGAGTAGCCAATTCTCTATCCCTTTTAGACAATTTGATTGCTTGAATCATTGAAGCATAACTTGAATAAAAACTATTCAATGTACCTTGGATTCTCTTATTCATATGTTTCAAAACTGTGTGAACAATTTTAGAGTTAGTTTCATATACAATATTTTGAGCCTGTTCAAGCAATTCCTTATATTCACTGATCTGGAGAATTAATTCCTCCTTGGTAGGTTTAATTGATTGGGTCACTCCTGACACACCTAGCTATTCAAATGCCAAAGGTTCTTGGCCCATATTGTAAGGCATTATTGACAAGGATTCCACATGAGGGGGAGGAGAGGAATGATTCATGGTTGATGTGGGTGCTGTTTGACCTAGATTAAGAGGCCCCTGAGACTCAAGAGTCTCCACCTGTTGCCTTAATAATTTCACTTTTATTTCAAGCTTAGCGACCCTTTATTGACTCAATTTATACTCACCGATCAAAACATTATACTTACTCCTATATGTATCTCTTTCTTTGGCGAGGCTTTCCATTTTTTCCTTGATGAACCTAGCCATATTGATGGTCACATCAGCTGCCTCCAATGTAGGGGTATTAACAACTCTTTTTATAATCAATTTTCCTTTTTAATTAGCCGGTTTTGCTACTACTAGTTTATTAGATCCAAGGGATAGTGACCATATAGACAAAGCATCCCATTCTTCACTAAAAGAAGAGCCCTGAAGTGCCAATCTAGCCTCTTCCTCAGTCTGGAACAAAGGTCTTTTAGCCCTCCTTATTGTGTCTAGAAAAACAGCATCCGCTATGTCCCACTCAGGTACTAACAAAACACCACTCCTTTGCACTAGTGTTCGAGCTTCATCTAGCTTAATATTTTGAAATTTCTTTTTCATCTCACTTCTTACATTGGCTTGTATAGCCTCCTCTAGAAGATCAGGGTGCAGACTTCTTTCTTTGGCCACCCTCTCAGTATACTCTTGAACTCTTTCTCTCCACCATATTTTTGAAAGCCAAATATTTTTCTTTTCTCTCCTCTTGTTCAGAGAAATCCATGACATTTCTAATGACATCCTTGGGATAATAGAAGTTGTGTATGAACTGACCACCCTTGTGTGTTGTCTTCAAACGAGCAATAAAACCCTCTTGATCATAATTCCTTGGGCGCATTTTTTTCAACTAATAAGGTGCTAGAAACTTGCTAAAATCCTTCCAAGCACACTTAACCATCACAAATTCAGCAAATACTATCCATTCAGGGAAGAATTACCCTTTCTTTCGAGAGTCTGGCAGATGTAATGTCTGTGAGGCCCCCCCAATTGTCTCATGATTTCAATAAATCCTATTCTTATAGGCACATCCCTTGGGAGAACATAGGGAGTCACAGGAGTGCCATATACTCTGGAAAATAGTAGTTTGAGGGTAAGAAATTATATCACCCGAGTTATGACTCAATCTCAAATCAGGCCTCCTCTCCATAGGCCTTAGAAAATTATGGATTTCCTTTGAAATCCTAGGAGGATTAAAAACCAGAAAACCTCTCAGCTTTGAGGCAAAGAGATTGTTGAACACCACATAGTCAAACTTTGAATCATCCTTGTCCATAATCTATGTCGAACATTGGACAGGCAAATCAATGCCACCCTCTCTTTTCTTCAATTTCACATCTTTCCCAAAAATATTCTCCCCCTGAAAAGGAACATATGTATCAACAAGGAGTACCACCAAAAAACTCACTGGTTCCTTGCCCTCCTTAAGTGTACTGACCTTGGTGCATTCTTACTAACAAGTATGTGGCATAGTCATAAACTACATTATAAATTGAATTTTGGAGATGTGCAGCCATATATATAAGGTATGTAGGCATGGTGGTTGGTTCATCCATGTTGAGGATTTGGCAGAGGTAATAAATCATCCTCTCGAAGTAATTAGCAAAATACTTCATGGGAAAGGACTCCATTTCATCTTCACCAATCTTGATTTTCCCTCTATTCTTTCCCTTTCCAATGGAGGCAGTATGACAAGGTAGCATTGTTGTTCTAAAAATAACCTTTGTATTCTTATACTCCTCCCTATAAGTTTTGAGGTCAATTGGGATGATGCTCACATCCCACTCATGCAAATTAAAAAAAATTGCAATTTCCTCTCTGGTTATTTTGACCAGTTCTTTTCCTGCAAATGACCTAACTATTCTTGAAATAGGGTTGTACCTTGAGGAAATATCCTTCAATAAATCAATATCCGTGTATACATTTGGTACCACCAACTTTCCCAAGTCTAACCTCTAAGGGTTGCAAGTAGGGACACCCATGTTCCTATTTCCAAACAAATTCTAAAATAGTCGCCAACCAGGAACCGATAAATTGGCATCCCTAATACCACACATTTTATCCTTCAACCCTTCCTAAACATGATAACCATAAAAAAACCAACTCCCTCTGCCTTTTTTCTTGTGGAGGGTTTTAATTGGTCCATTGCATCCTAGGAGAGAGACCTCCTTTGGGTTCCTGAACTTGATGCCTGAGTTTTGGGTGCCATAGGTAGATACAAAACTAAAACAACCCAAGGTTGTACAGAAAAATGCAAAAAACCTAGCACCTCAAAACAAATACTAGGATACCAACTATGGCACACACAATTACATAATTCAGCAAGGCCTACTGCATTTTACTGCATATCCCAACCCTAGTAAAGCACTTTTAAAACAAGAAGATGAAATCAAATGACAGATATCTGCCCTAACTCAAGCTTTCTTCTTCTTTAAGAAAACGATACAGGGATAATGTTTGTTCTACTTACGAATTTCTTCTGGTATAAAGCATCGATTTTGGATGTAGTGAATTTTGGAATTTATTTTCTCGACCTCCAGGGCACCTTACGAATTGCTGACAATCCTCAAGTATGCGGAGAAAACCAACCTTAAATGTACTTGTGTTGACACTAGATGGATCCAAGTTTATTTACTGCAATTACTATTTGTTCGCACGAAAGGCAACAACTCCTGCATTCACAATTTTGATTTTAAATCACGTTTGTAGATCAGATTCCAATGTGGCACATCTGACAATCCCAATCGGGCCTGAAAACACGTTATCATCATTCGTTATATGATTGACTAATGCAAAGTTTGTCACTTGGATTCCAAGTCATTTGTCAGAGGGCCCCATGTTCCTTTCCTTATTGGCATGACGATACATGCATCATAATCACACACACCGCACAACATAATTTAAAATATGATTTTAAATCTTGCACGATGTGCACTCAACGACTTAGATTTGATCATATCATTGCATCTCTTCCGTTGATTCCTCAAATTATGTACATCGGGCACTTGCAATGGGAACCAAGCCCCACATTGTACAAAATGACACATGTCACAAGCATGCAAGCTGCATAGCTCTTCAAAGATGAGTCATTTCAATCTTGCGCGGTGTGCGCTCACGACCATGATTTAATCTTTGAAATCAACATACCCCTTTTTTGCACATGCAATTTGAGTTAGTCATTAAAGGGGGGACCTAACTAGGTCGACAGATAACATCCCTTTATTAAAATGATCAAGACATAAGTTGAAAATACTAGGCCCGACCATGGGAAGAATAGAGTGATAACGAATAAAAGTAACCGACAGGCCTAGGCAAAGGGATTGGTAATAGCAACAGACGCAATGAATCAAGTGGTTATTAAATAAACTGACAACCTGACATAACAAGTCAATGCACAAATATAAGACAAGGGTTTAAGTTGTGAAGCAAATTTGAACTAAGGTTTTAGACCTAAAACCATTGGCCACCGAATAGTTAAAACTCAAAAACAAATGGCCATTCCAAGCATGGGACTAAATCAAAATTTATCCAGACTTTAAAAAACTCCATCAGATTGAAAGTCAATCCTAACTCTTTGGATCTCTTTTACTAATGAAAATAGAGAAGATGTAGGTGCATCATACATCCATTTAACCATTCCATTTTGGATCACCCACTTACCTTTTTTCTATGTTTCATTTTGATGAACCCAACATTGTACATCATATTTTATGATTTGGAGGTCATTCAAACCCTAGATCTAGGATTTGCATTAGTTTTCATTTCATCTAGGGTTGTCAAAATTGCATTAGTTTTCTTTTCATCTAGGGTTTTAAATTTGCATTCTGCATTGTTTAAAATTTGAAAAATCCAAAAAATTGTATACATATTACATTGATTTTGCATAATACTTGTATATTAGTGTACTTACAGTCATTTACATTAGAAAATTTAGTCATAATTTCATTCAAAAAGTTTCCACTTTGTTCACTATTTGTCACTAATTGCACTTGCATTAAGACACCTAAAATTGGAAAAAATTGTCATGGAATTGACAGTCTGCAACTTTGAATAGAGAACACAAATAAAAACTTTGAATTTACATTTTTCATTTTTAAAACCTCTGTACAAGGACCCATTCACCCTTAAGGAAAAATTTCCTTATACAGGTCCTTTTTCAAATTTTTGGGCATTATTTTGTGTCTGCTTCATTTCTAAAACAACATAAAATAGGGGGGGGATATGATTTTGTATGGCTTAGAAAATAGAGAAAACCTACTTTCCAATTATCTCATTCAAGGATAACCCTAGAGATCTCAATGCAAAGGAGAAGGAGATCTTGCAATAGGGTAGTCCTAGGAGTTGATCATAAACTAATGAGGGGTTCACCACCAAGTTAAGACTTGGAAAGACAAATGCAATGCAAGATGTAATGCTTAACCCTAATATGATGCAACCTTTCACTAAATGACCTAGAAATGCCTATAAAACAAAACAAAAAGTTGGAAGATGAAATGTGTGCACCTGGAAACCTGAAGGGTATTGAATGAGGCTCTGAAATGCTAGAAATTTTGACTTTAATGTTGAGTAGGACTCATACACCAAGATGGGTGAATCAGTCTCACATTCAGATTTTTGTGTAGGAACAAGAATTTGGCAAATGGGTATCTGAATCTATAAAAATCTAAAATTTTGACCTAAACGAGGACTCATACACCAAAACTAGTGAATCAGTCTAGTTAGGGTTTTTTGAAACTTTAAAGTCTAAATATGGTCTTCGAGGTCTGTTATTTGCTTCCCAATTGATTTCCAGATCCAAAACCCTGATTTGCAACCTATAGAAATTTTCCACGTATCTCCAATGCAAGGTGAAAACTTTCAACACTTTGAAAACTTTCTTAAACTTTCTCTTCAATTCATCTTCAATCTGAACCTACAAATCACACACTAAAGAGAGGGAAAACTATTGTTTTGTTAGTGGATAGGGGTTTGCCTTGGTCAAACCCTATTTTGGTAATCAAACCTTGAAATGAAATGAAATAGGAATGGAGAATGATGAATGAACAAAATGTGATGTTGCAACTCACCAAAACCTAGCAATAAGAGGTTACAAACATGTATGAGATGACTCCAATGGATGCAAATCTTGACTCTTTCTTGAATATGATAGATCTTGAGTGAAATGCTAGCTTGAATAATGAAATCCTACATCACAATTGTTAGCTCAAAAATAAACATGATGCATGAAGTCTTTGACATGGTGCTTGATGCTTGAATTATGCTCTAAAATGCTTGATAATCTTCTCTTGAATGCATTTGAATACTCTTGTAAACACTTGAATGCTCTTATGAACTCAAACTTGCTATAAGGATGAATACCTGAATGCTTGGGGGCAAAATGAGTGAAAGAAACTTGTATTTATACTTATTATGCAAGAATTCTCAAAATTACAACACTACAAGCCGACATCATATCTAGGAGGATAAAATCCTGCCAATAATTTCAATTAATTTTAATTTTGGGCCACATGAGACTCATACACCCAAGGTGGCATATGAGTCTCATTAGGCATAATTTATGGGACTAAATAAAAAATGCTTAGAAAGGTGTAAAACCAGGATTGGACCCAAAAGCCTAGGTGGAACCCATACACCCAAGATTGGGTATGAGTCCTAGGCCACCAAATCTCGGGCAGACAACCTGAAAATACCTAAATTATGATTGGATGTTGGTTTATGTCGGGATCATCCTCAAAAATATGTATTAAATGAGGCTTGTAGATGCAAAATAAGACCAATTAAAGCATAAAGAAGCCCATTATTAATGAAAATCCTAGAAAAGTGTGAAAGTGTGTTACAACACTTTACAACACCCTAAATAAGGCATGATTAAGGCACATTTTGGTTAAAAAGAGGTTTATTAGGTTCAGTTAATTAATAAAACCTTAGAAAAGTGTGAAAGTGTGTTACAACACTTTAGCAAGGTATCATTTAAGTTCATTAGTTCACAAGGGCCCAAGACCTAATGTGAATGTGTCAAAACACATTACAACACTAAATCAAGGTAAAATTAAGACCAGTTTAACAAGGAGGGCCCAAACAAGCAAGGAAAAGTAGAAGGGATACTTTTTTCGTTGCCACAATTTCATTTTGTTAGATCTATATTTCAGTTTCATAAAACAAAAAATTATGTACTTTCTTGCATTAAATTCAATTGGTCAAATTAAGTGCATTGTTTGAAATCAAAATTGAAATTAAAAAGATATCATTTTTCAAGTTTTTGCATAGCATAATCAGTAAATTATCATGTTTAAAATCTACAAATTGCAAAAGTTAGATAGTTTAGATTTCTAAAGCATTGCATAAGTTGGATAGATTAATCTTTATTTTTAGCACACACTCAAAATTATAAACGTTAGTGTATTTCCTTTTCAAATATGCCAAGAAAAATCTCATTAACAAGCATGTTAGTCATTCTTCCAATATCTTTCCTAATTATGAGAGTCTCTTAGTGCAAGAAAGTGAAATCGTTGACACATTTCATAATACCACATTGCCTATCCTTCACTCAACCCCTATTATATCTCCCATGTATGAGGATGATTTGATATAAGAGGAGGAAAACATAGATAATCATGATAGCCATATTTTTTATTCTCTTGATACCTCTCCTACTTGTGACAAAGGAATCTTGGTGTTAGAAGATCCAATTATCAAACAACATGATAATCTTATTTCTCCCTCTCCCTCTACTTCTCCTAATTGGAAAGATATTATGGAACAAGAGAATGAGATCATTGACACATTTATTAACATCACTTTACCTAGTCTTCAATCATCTCCCACTTGCAAGAATGTTTTGGTGAAAGAGGACTAATCATAGATAATCATGACAATCACATTTGTTCTTCTCCCAGTATCTCTCTTGTTTGTAAATAATATAGTTTTGTGTTAGAAGATTCACACATTGAGTCATGAGATTCTTGTTTCTCCCTCTTCCAATGCTTCTCTCACTTGGGAAGATATAATTGAACAAAAGGATGCAATCATTAGTAAGCAATAAAATTATAGTTGTTCTTCTCTGGATGCCTCCCCTACTTGTGATGAAGTTATCTTAGAAGATCCAACCATTGAATGTCATAAAAATATTATTTTCCCCTCTCCTAAAAACTCTCCTACTAGGGAAGATATCATGGTGCAAGAGGATGATATCTTTGGTACATGTTTTTCAAACAATAGTAATGTGGTTTCCTTAGATGAAGATGATAAGGTGACATTAGACTCCCCCTTGCTAGAAGATAATCAAAATGAGGATAAGTTTGTTGAGGTTTTGAATAGTAGATCTTCCTTTATTATTGGTCCTCCTAAGTCCTCTAATTCTTGGACCTCCTAAGAGTTCTCTAATTATTGGACCTCCCAAGTCATCTCCTGAGACACTTCTTATCATAGGACCACCACAAAACCAACCACAACCTCCAAGAAATATATCATGAATTTTGAATGGAAAATCATTCGTAACAATGTTTCACAACAACCAAGTTATAATACCATTTCTCACACATATAACACAAGGAATAATAGGAAACCACAAACCATACCTAGACTTCATTACAAATTCCTCAACCTATCTTTCCTAGTGCTCCTCATTTTCCTTTGCATAGTGGAAATGAGTATGACCTTGTGGAACAACATAGAAACACTCATACTAATATTGTTTTATGGGACCTTATTCAAGCTTCACCTAATTATCATAACATACCTCAAAATGCTTTGCAACAATTTATTATCCATCCTAGTGCACAACCAAATCATGTAGAACCCTAATTCAAGGTATGAACTTAGTCAACTTAGATATTACCTTTCATCAAGATGAGTTACCCCCTTTGGAAGTGCAAAAATAAAATGATGCATTGATGATATAGACTCATTAATAGATGTGGGGTTCGACATACTCTTATTAATAATGTTTCAATACTCAATGTTTTTAGTGTAAGCCTTCTCGATAATATTGGAGCGGATAAGAGTGAAATTCAACTAGATTCTTAATCTATCCATGGATTTGATTATGTGGTAAAACAATTGCTTGGTGTGATAAAATTACCTATTGAAGTTGGAAAGGTTACATTACAAACTCCTATTCATGTAATGCCTCAAGAACTCTCATATAATCTCCTCCTAGGTAAACCTTGGATTCATGCAATGAATGTGATGCCTTCCACGTTACATCATCTAGTGAAGTAAACTTATCAAAACAGATTCTACAAAATCGAAGCCAACCTAGAATCATATCATAATTGTTTACAAATTGAAATTGGAATGGAAAATCCTCTTAAAATATTGACACCAACTACAAAAGTGGAACCTTTACAAGTTGAGGATAAGGACAAGTTCCTTTCACTCGTAACAATGTTATCGAAAGATGATCGGGGATCATTAGATTTCACGCCTAAATTTGATGGGTAACCCAAGATTATACAATTAAAGTCAATAAAAGAGAAAGAAGCTATTATAATATCCACACAAGTTGATTCATCAAAACCATGCGAGTAAAAAAAAATAGAAAAGAAGAGGAAAATAATAATTATAAATCCACATATGAAGAGTGTGATTGCGAGAAACCACCAAATCCAAAAGAAATGGAAAAACTTCATGGAAGAGGTTATGAACTTTTGAAACAACTTGGCTATAATGGAAAAAGATGTGGTGCTAGAGAACAAGGTATCAATGTCCCTATAGAGCCTTACACACAAGAAACAACTAGAGATCTTGGTTATTGTCCTTCAAAAGAAACAAAAGCATCAAAGAAAAATCCACTTAATATCAATGTCATCACATAAAACACTCTTAGGACAAATATTGCTTCATCTTCAAACACATGTCTTAGTAATGATTGGGGTTCATTAAATTTTACACCCTCCTTTAAGGGAGAGTACAAAATATCACAATATAACCCAAAGAGTCTTGTGTATGTATGACACCTTATAGTAAGCATGCAATATCTTTGTCACAAAAGAAAGGAACATCTCCTAATATTGATCAAGAGTGTACCTTGTCGAGGCTTCTCCAAGCCCACTAGATATCTCTCCCTCCAAGAAAATGAAATAAATTTTACAACAAAATCTCATTTTGTGCATATCATCAAGTGTAGGGTCATTTAACTAATGAATCTAAGGCCTAACATAAAAAAATTCAACATCTTAAGGATTGTGGTGCTCTTCCTTGTGTTGATGCACTTATTTCCTCTAATTGATAATGATTTTCATTCAATCATGTTGTTCATCACTATGTGACATTGGTAGCTTTATGTGTCTTGCTCATTTCCATTCATGGTGATACAATCTTAAGTGTAACCATATTTATCTTGGTAGCAAAATGATAGTTATTAATGGTTTTTTTTGTCTCTATATTTGGAGGGCAAGGATAACTAGTTTTTGGAGGTGTGCATTCTTTTCAAGGATCCCCTCTTCCTCTCTTTCTACTTAAAATACCAACATAGCAAGTATGTTGACATTTTAAGTGGGGGAATATTGTCCCTCGATCATTGTTTGCATGTTCCCTTCTTATTGATGATAGCATACATCTCCTAGGAAGTATGACCATTACATTGACATTATTTAATTTTGGAATTAACATTTTGGCATTTCTTGCTTCATTTTGTTCATAGAGGTTGAATTTAGTGTAGCATTAACATAGCATTTTGATCATGTTGTGGTACCTTATCAAAGTTATTAGGGAGTATATATTATGGTATGGTTGACATATGGGAGCCTGTAGATTTGGCATGACTTGCTCATCGCCACTTTTTTTGTGGGATCACACCTTGTAGACCTAGTGTGTGTTTCTCATATTTGTCTTGGGGGCTCATATAGTGTATATCAAACTACACTAGCCCTTGTGAGCATATTTTTCATGGCCACCAAGTAAAACACAACTTGATTTCTTGTGGAGTTGTGTGTTTCAAGTGATTTTCCATCCTTATGAGTGTATTTAATGGACATAACATAATACAAATTGCTAGTCCATCCATCTCTTTCTTTTCACATCAATTTTAACATTGTATGTTTGTGTATCTTATCTTTTTGCTTCATACCATACATATGTGTGTCCCTTTGTGATTATGTTAGTTTTTCATGGGATTTTGATCTTGGGGGCTTGACCACCTCCTTGATCTTTGACATCCCATCCACATTTGTGCACTTGGACCCCTCTTGACATGTATTTGTCTACTTTAGTTTCATTTTGAGCATAGGGCTCATACTCTCACTAAAGTGGGGGCTAAATGTAGTGTAGAAAAATGTACACCTTTACATTTTCATACTGCATTTGTATCCCCTTAATTAATTGGACTTAAAAGCCTTTAGTTGGCCCAATTATGCATTTACAAACCTAATTAATTTTGTTTTTCAAAAGGGCAACCCGCGTTTAATCAATGCCTACACTTAATTACACATCTTGGAAAATGTGTGTCCTAGGTTTAGGGCCTGGGTCCTCCTTAAGTCTCAGGACCCATTTTTTAATATGTTTTTGGCAAAATTTTAATGATCTAAATTAAAATTGCAAAGGTCAACTTATGATGTTTAATTGTCAAGTAATTAAGGAAACACCTATAAATACAATGCCTTTTTATTCATTCAAGTCTAATGAAAATTATCTAGCATCAAGGCAACTTTCACAAGAGCAAATATTATTGTCAAGAGCATTGGAGAGCAAATTTATCAGTCAATTGTTGCAACATTCAAGATCCTATTGTGATGTCAAGATTTATGTGTGTTCATGCATGTTTTTGGAGCTAACATTGTGATGTAGGTTTCAAGTTTCAAGCAAGCATTCAAGCATCAAGATCTACCAAGCAATCAAGTCATTTCATGCATGATCCAATCCTTAGAGAGATGTGTTTGTCTTTAGTCCTCTAAGGGTAGCCATTAAAGGTTTTGGTGAGTATTGTTCATTCATCAATTCCTTCATTTATCATTATTTTACCATCAAGGTTTAATTACCAAACCTGGGTTTGACCAAGGCAAACCCCTATTCACCCAAAAATAAACATTTTTCTCCTCTCTATGTGTTTGCAAATTGTAGGTGAAGAAGGATTGAAATTGGATTAAAAGAGAAATTTTACAAAGTTTTCAAAGTTATCAAGACATAAAAACTCACTTACAAAATTTCTTTTTGGATTTTCGATAGTGAAACTTGGGACAAACATAAGCTTGGATCTGGGATCAAAGGATTGCAAAAAGAATTTTCAAAACCCTATTGAAAGACCCATTCGCCCTAGCAGGATACTCTACAACATTTTTGGTGATAGGTGCACAATAATTTAACCTTCTCATATTTGTCAAAAGATTATGGATTCTATTAGTATTATGCTTTAACTTTGCATTACAAATTTTATATTGCATAAAGGAGTTCATTTGATATTTTATTTTCATCTCCCAAAAGTGTATTTCAGTCATATTTTACCATTTTTTGTCATAAGGAAAACAACAAGATCTCCAACAAGGTCGACTCACCTAAGGGTTGAAATTTAATCCTACCTTTGGGGATCTCTTTTCCTAATGAAAATAGAGAAGGTGTAGGTGCATCATACATCCATTTAACCATTCCATTTTGGATCACCCACTTACCTTTTTTCTATGTTTCAGATGGTAATTTTGAAATTTGAAATTCAAAAAGCTAATCTTGGGATCAATTTTTGGGAGTTAAAACTTATGACAACTCATTAATGATCCTAAATTGTAGCAATGGAGAATCTGGGCATCCATATTGAGTTGATTGTCTTTTTCTAACTTGGGTCCCTATTTGTGAGGAGTGGAAATCTAAGTTGTCACATTATTTTGGCAATTTCTTCGAAGTGTATATGAAGATGCTTTTGAGCATTTAATATATATTTTTAATACATTTAGGATGATTTTTCCATGTTGGGTATGGGAGATGGGAGTTATAGGAAAGGAGGTGGTGGTCACTTTTGTGGAAGGTTGAGATTTGACAATTTTTAGATTATCATTTTTCAGAATTTGGATGAGAGATTCTGGGCATGGTTCTTGGTGGAGGAGTCCAAGACTCCATGATTTTGCAAGTTTGAAGATGTTTATGCAACAACAATTGGATTTGTGAGTCTAATGTTTATTGCAACAATGTTTTCCATTGAAGATTGCAGGTTGTAGGAGCTTAAATCTTGAGAAAGGAGTGGATTGAAGGAGATCATTTTGTATTTTTGTTGTTGTTGTTGTATATATGATTTATATCATTTTTGTAATAGTCATTAGCCCACATGGATGCAAATCAATGTAATTTCATATTTGATTAATTTGAATGAGAATCTAAAGTCACTTCTTACAGATTTTTGTGACATTTTCAAGCGTTTTTGAGTTGCATAGTTTGTTTGTTATTGTGAGTTTGTGTTTGAGGGTTTGTTCCCCCTCTTGCATCATCTACGAAGATAAATATTTCCTAAGAGATGAGAGACCTAAACTAAATACAATAAATGACCTTAAATACAACTCACAACATGAACTTTAAAAAAATATACTTAGTTGGCTTAGGACAAGAAAATAAAGGGGACACTTGGCTAAACTTAAATTTTGAAAAGGCATGGGTCAATTCCACAACTATAAAAATGACTTGGGTGAGAAAATGATTGCATGTGGGTGAATAATGATTCTATGGAGGTAGATATTTGGATAGATGTCATAAATGTGAGGATAAGATGAATGTACTAGAGTATGTGCATATAAAGATAAGTTGGAGGCTAAATGCATTGGTAAATTTGTGTATAAGGATGAGTAAAGGATAAAAGAATGAGCCCAACTTTGCACAAATTGTATCATTTTTTTATATGTAGATGTATCATGACCTTTCCTCAAAATGAACATAAAACTAATTAAGAAATGAAATGGATACACAAATCTCACCATTATAATATCATATTGTTAAATTGATAAGATACTAGCTTAATGGGGTATGGGGTTTGTATGACAACAATGTCCTTAGGTGAATTCTTTTGATTAATTCAATAATATAAGACTTTATTATAAGATTTTTGAGTTAAGTTTGAAAAGCAAATTTTAATAACATCGCTTAATGAAAAGGTATTTGCAATGAACAAAATATTATGACACATAAATCTTTATTCCCGCATATTTGCAATGAACAAAATATTATGACATATAAATCTTTATTCCCACGTGTAATCCTCTAATTTATCTTTTTAGAGATTCTTTAAATGTAAGACATATTTGAAATTAATTGATTATTAAATAAAAAAGTTATTGTAAACTAGACACATAGATAAATAACATTAAGAAAGAATGAACAAATATATTATTAAAAGACATAATAACAGTCTAGATACTATAAAGACATTTTAATAATAAATACAATTTGAACACATTTTTAATCTATTTTTTAATTTAATTTAATTTTTACTTATTAAAATCTTAATAGCAAAGATGAGGGAATTAATGATCCAAAGTAACCTAGGCCTAGAAGATCTACCTTAAACCCAAGCCATAATGATGCGTACTACTCCTGTTTACTTTTCTTTTGAATACTTCTTTGTGTGTCAGAATACTACTCACTGTTTACTTTTCTTTTGAATACTTCTTTGTGTGTCAGAATACTACTCCTGTTTTGTTGTCTTATTGATTACTTTAATCTGGTGAACCCAAATAAAATTCTTCGACTCTTTATGACCGGCCACTTGTCGAGCAATGAACGGGGAAATTTTTGTGTCATTTTCTGAATTATTTATACGGTATACGATTTGATTAGCAGAAGTCAGACCTTAGTATGGCACCAAGTTTCAGAGCCTTTTCGATGTAGCTTCCAAGAACTTTCCTGTTTTTGAATTTGTTTGACTTGTGATTGAAATTGTATCCGGTAGAGTGTGGGAATTGATCAATATTCCCATGTTCACTCCCCCTTCCCTTGTTGACATGGTCTCGTAGACTTTTCTTTTCAGACATATTCTAACATACTTTTCACATCCTGCATTTCTTAGATTCTGTTTTCCTGGATAACACCCATTGATTGGTTAAAGGCATTCCCTTCAGACCTCAAATGCCCACTATCTTCAATCGAGGAAAGTTGCAGGTTGCAAACTATGCAGTTAGATTCGCCTAGCCCGCCAGAGTAAGTATAAGCTTGTGAAATCTGATTTGGGTTACAATTTTCGAGACCTTTCTGTGCAAAATATGCGCTTCTTTGGTAAAATTGCAGGGATTGCTAGACCTTGTAAGACTAGCTGTAATGAAAGAAATAAATGAGCTAGCGATCATAATCTTTGTTGGTTGTTTAGAGAATTATAGAAATCTGATTTTTTTTTTAAATATTTAAAATATTATTTGTGAAATTAATTATGTATGTTTTTGAATCAATGTTTTGGATCATATGGAGTCTTTCATAATGAGAAAGAGGAAAGTACAGAATTAGATTTAGGTATAATCTTAAAAAGAGAAAGGGGTAAAAAGACCAGACTATGAGGTGGGTAATTTCCTCTCGAATATGATCTTATAGTCCAGTTCTCTGATTACTTATCCCTGCTTCTTTTTTCCTGGTCATTTCCCTCATAGTCTGGTCCTCTGGTCACTTTCCCTATCTTTTTTTAAGACTATGTCTTCAATTTAATTCTTCACTATTCTATTTCTGATGATGGATCACTGAATATAATCTGAAATGTTGATTCAAAAATGTATATAGTTGATTCTAGAAGCAACCTTTTGAATTCTACATGAACTGTGGAAAATTAATGCCAACTTCTTTTAAAAAATTAAAGTGGATTTTAACCAGAAAAACATTGATTTAATAGTTTCCAAACTTTCTATCTGAAATTTAAGGGTTTTGACTAAAAAAGAATTAAGTTGATTTCAGAAACAAACTTTTGAGTACTACATTAACTGTGGAAAATTAATGCCAGTTTCCTTTTGAAAATCTTAAGTGGGTTTTAAGTTTTTAATCAGAAAAGCATTGATTTATAGTTTCCAAACTTTCTGTCTGAAAATTTAAGGGTTTTTAACTTGAAAAGAATTGGGTTTTTAAGTGCCCAAACAGTGCTAATTTGTAGAACTGTTGTTACAGGTTCGCTGTTGGTAAGGTGAATGCGGATCTCTTAATTTTGTCTGGAATCCCGAACCAGGCTTGGAAAGAGATAATTAGTGTTTGTAAACTTAACTTAGACTTTCTTTTTAATGAGTATGAAGGTGTGGTATATTTGAGTTTCCCTTCATTCAGTACAGAAGATATCGTCAGAGATGGCGGATATGGAGAGTGCATTATCCAGAAAGAGAACGATGTTTTCTCTGCCTGCCTGAAGGGTAATGATGATAAGCCGGCCCTTGTTTATGAGGGAGCCCTCAAACGATTCCTGCATATCCTGCAGCATACCAATTTTGAAGCCCAGGTATATAAACCCTTTAATTTATATTATTATATAGTTCTTCTGTGATGCATGATTCCTCTTATTTCATTCTCAAAATTTAATTTTCATACATCCACCTGCACTTGTCAACAATGCGCATTTTTTTTTGGCCCCTGATATCTTTTTGTTGATAGGAAGATAAATATGTATCCAAAGAATTTATTTTGTATACGTTGCCAGGTAGTTTAAATATTTACAAATTTTCTTAATGTAGAGTTTTTATCCAAAGATTATTGACCTTATCCGTAGTAGAACTCAAAGCCACTAAAGAGCGAACTCCAAATCATGATGATTATCACTTCGTAACTGATACTGAAGCCCTTGTAAAGAGAATTCGGCAACTACAGCAGTAGGTCATCCCAGAAAAGGAATGTTGAAACCTTTTGGCCTATGGCAGTTTCTCAAATCAACCGTTAATAAATACTATAAATCAAATCAGCATGGGCTGTGGTAATGTGGTTGAGAGGTGCACCACAATGCAAAGCATCCAACTTTAAACCCTGATGGTAATAAAGCCCACAATATTTGTAGATTCAAATAGATCCAAATTGTTGTGACCCCAATAGAGTTTCATGTTGTTCTGCCCTAGTATTGTAAGTTTCATCAGTAATAAAATTATTTTACTTCATGTAGTAGATACCTGAGAACCAATCTATAATAGTTATGTTTTGTTCCATCAGATGCAGGAAGTTTTGAAACAAAAAAAGGAAGGCATTTTTTTTGTGGGTCATTCCATAGGAGGCGCAGTTGCAACTCTGGCCATGCTCTGGCTACTGGCAAAGAGAGAGAAGCTGAGCCATGTGTCTCCGTTTTGCATTACATTCGGTTCTCCTTTGGTGGGAGATGCTAGGCTTGGGGAGGCACTTGGCCGTGAAGATTGGTCGAGCAAATTTTGTCACGTGGTTTCCAAGTATGACATTGTTCCAAGGATGCTGCTCGCACGATTTGAATCAATTTCTGAGCCTTTGAATGCAATTGTGCCTAATTGGCAGACCATGATGAGCCTTGATTCTGTAACTGTATCACATCCTTCTGTTCAAAAGGCTTGCAAGACTCTTCTTAACAAAGTCCTACAGTGCACGTCTACAATAGCAAACAATTACCAAGGAGAATCTGGTCATAAAAGCCCATATAGACCATCCGGTACTTATATGTTCTGTTCGACTGACAGTGCAGCCTGTATTGAGGACCCTGAAGCTATCTGGAAAATGCTCCATTTCACCATGCAAAGCACAGAAAAGAAGTCTTTTGTGACAGGCGCATGCATGACAGAGCATCTAGGTTATAGCAATATGTTGGAAAAGGTCACTGAATACTTACTTAATAATGCAGCGAAAGTCGGAAACTTCATCTCAGAATCCTCTTTTGAGATGGGAACAGCTATGGAATTGGAAGCAATGGGTGTTGGGGCTCAGGTAATCTCATTACTACTATCTTTTGTATATATCATACTCACATTGACTCACGTTTTATTCAAATAAATATAGTTATATAGAAATTGATGTTCTTATATATTTCTTTGTAAGCAGCTTTTTATCCATGGTTAATCTCCTACTGGCAAATTTAGCCCACTCTTTCTATCTTTCATAGTGTCTGAGTTAATGCCAAGGGAACACTTGAAATTCAAAATTTCTAGTCAGAAAAATGGGCAAAAGCATATGAAATATGAAAAATGAGTATTCTACTGTCAGGCACCTTTATGTTAAGATTTAGATTGAGGCAAAGGCTAGAGAGATCAGGTATGCCTCCTATCAAGTCTCAGAAATGATTCAATTGATATTTATCGGTGTAACCTTCAAGCTACCCATCAGACTGTTTTACCAACAGCTTTCCCTTTTAAGTCTTGCTTGCAAATGTGGTTGCAAGTTAAGTGGGCTTAACCTTGGAAAAAACTCTCTGGTTAAGCGCACTTGAGCTGGAGTAGTACTGGGATTGGTGACCCCCGGGAAGACCCAGTGCATCACCTCTGTGAGCATCACCTAGATGCAATGAGTGTTAAGTGGACCATTCATTATCATGAGAGATGGGTTCTAGTGATATGTCAATAAATTTGACTCGTAAAACTACACAGTTGAATCCTGATAGCAATATCACAATACTATCCCCTACCAGGTGTGTATCAGCTTTGATCTCTATGTACATCCATTCAAAATCAAAGTGATGTGTTTGCTCAGTGAGCTCACTGGAGATCGGCATCTTGTTCTTATAACTAAATACATACTTAGGATACCTTCCCAACCGCAGTTGAACGGCAAATATTAGTTATTCCAGTTTACCATTTATTTTTATAGACGTGGTAGTTTCTTGGTTCTGTGCATTCTTGTGTCTTAATGTTGTTTGTTGTCGGCTTTTTTAAGACACAGAGACTGACGACTTTTGATCTTGAAGCAGGATAATAGTGCATTTATTGCCCTCAGAGAAGCTGGATATTTGAAAAAGAAACATGTTCAGAACATTGAGAAACTAAATTATGAGTTGAGCAAGTACCAAAGCTATATGGCAGAGTTGGAATGGTACAAAGTGACCTGTAAGGCCAATGGCATTGGCTACTATGATGTTATAAAATCTCTTGGTGACCATGACAGGAAAGATTTTCGTGCAAATTTGATTAGAATATCGCTGGAAATATTCTGGAAGGAGATTGTTGAGAAGGTGAAGGATCATGCATTGCCCAGTGACTTTCAATTCCAAAATAAATGGATCAATGCTGGCACTGCATACAGAAGACTTGTGGAGCCCCTGGACATTGCAGACTTCTATCGCCAAAACAAAGATCATGGAAGCTATCTTGCGAATGGGAGCAGACCTATCCGTCACATAGTTCTGGAAAAATGGCTCAATGTGAAAGATCAAACTCGAATTGATAGAGTTACAAAAGTCAGAAACTCTCGCACAAAGTTTGCATCGTTGACTGAGGACTCCTGTTTTTGGGCTCATTTAGAAGAGGCTTGTAAAGTCTTAAAAATTCTTAAGCAAGAGCAAGACCAACGCCAAGTCATGAACGCCCAGCTGAAAGAAAGTCTTGAGAAGTTTGAAGATTATGTGTGGAGGATGATCAAAGATCACAGTATCTCTGTAGAGGTTTTCTTGCAGGGGAGTAGCTTCATGAAATGGTGGCAACAATACAGAGATCTTCAACTTCACTCAAACCGTGATTTGTTCACCTTCATGGAAGATGAGCGTTGGAATTCGCGAGGTTAGAAGAAAGAGCCTCTTCTTATTTTGAGAGAGAGAGAGAGAGAGAGTTTAACTTGTATTTCCATTTTATTGTTGAAGTATTTTCTGGATGAACTGCAGTGAAGCTATCAAGATTTTGTTTTAAGCTGTTAATTTATCTGGTTTCTTCCTCCTGCTTCATTAGTTGTCTCTTTGAGAAATTTGATGCTTTACACAGTATATAATAATGAGAATAAGATGTTTGGGCATAGAAGGATAAAACCATCATATTCCAGACCACTGAGATGGTCCATCATTAGGATGGATTGATATGCTACAAATAAGTTGTCTGTGTACAATCTAAAATGATTTTTGGTCACATTCGGAATAGTGAGTCGATAAATGACTTCTTATCCATGCACTTAAAATGTAATTTATATGTGTTGATGAAAAACCCATGCACTTCTTGTCCATTTATGATTTCATTTCTCTATATTTCAGCATTCTTTCATTCCAATGGATTGTTATGCCCTGATGCCTCAAAAATATGAGGCGAAGTAGAGGCCTGTTGTGAGGTGTACCATCACCTGAGAATGATTATGCATATCATTTTAGGGGATTGCACTAAAGTCAATTAATATTTAACAAACTGTAGAGAAACAAATCCCTTCCCTATGATAATCTACTTTAATCCAGATCTAATTAAGGATCAAATATAATGAATTGAAACTGAAATGTGAAGAGAAATGAGATTAGAGGTGCTTAGCTGTCTCAATGAGATTAACAATTTTGCTCTTTGACATGCTGATGCGCTGCAACAGATGCAATAGAATCCCAGTTTGCTCTTGGAATGACGCTCAGATGACAAAGGCAGACTATTATTGAAACTTCTGGCTCCTCAGACTAGTTCTTATCACATGGTCTTGTCCTCCTTGGTGCGATTCTCTCCATTGTTGTCTTCAACCTGTGGGATTCACTTGCTTGCATGCGTTCACCTACATCTGAAATGGGGTTTGCACTGAAAAGTATAGTGGGGCTTGCTCAAAAGCAAAAGGTTTATGATCTTGTCTTGATTCATTGATGAGTAAGGCCTTTAAGTCAATGTATAAATTTATGCAAAAATAAGATGTTGTCGATGCAGATTTTGTATTTTAGATACTCTTGTAACAATTGAAATGCTAATTTGTGTATATCTAAGTACAAGCCCTTAGTAACTCAATTTTGAGGTATTTAATTGAAATGCTAATTAGTGTATATGTAAGTACAAGCCTTCACTCACTCAACTTGAGGTATTTGGTGCATGGACTTGCAAGTTTTCAAAAGAGTTTGTTTAGAAAGTGAAAATTTAATAAGAAATGATATTTTCATAGTTCATGTAAATGATTGAAAATGTTTCTAGTTATATCTGTGTGGATAATTCTTTGTATCAACATTTTGGACCCACTTTATGATTTATCATCACAATGAGGAAAAAACATGGTAAATTGTAAACTTTGTTCACCAACTAGATGGCAAGGCAGGACATAAGGGAGCGAAAAATGACAATTAAAAAGAGAAAAGAAGAAAACCTAAAGATAATTAATATGCATACATAAGTAAGAGTTTATAGATTAAAAAGGTGGACTAGGCAAAACCATGCAACCTTTTCGAAGGATTGGTTTGTGCCACATGGCCTAGTTCAATGCATGGAAATGTGTGAAGAGTGTTTGGTCTAAACCATTGGGAGTTTGAAGTGGCAATTGGTTGATGGGTTTAAGGCTAGGTTGTTAGTTAGCATACCAAATAGATCAAATTATGGAGTATGTTAGTACTTATGACATCTATAAAAGATGTAAAACAAAGACGTAGAAATTCAGGTCTTGCACTTTTTATCCTACTATGGCTTGCACAACATACACTAGTCCCCCCCAAACTAGGGAACCTCCTTTTTAAGTTCACATGGTCGAAAGGAAGCTAAATAGAACTAAACAACTTCATACTTAACTTTTAGAGAAAATAAATGCTAAACAAACTAGAATCTAAACAATTTTAGAAAGATAATCAAATGTGCAAGAACATGTAACAACTAAAAGCACACATGATAATATATACATTGAAAAAAACTTAGCATCAAAAGAACACTCAATTTATTGCCAATATTGCCTAGTGACTTTCCTTTCCAAAGTAAATGGATCATTGTTGGCAGTGCATACATGATAAGGTGACATTAGATGCCCCCTCGATAGAAGATCATCAACAAGAAGTCAAATCTGTTGAGGTTATGAACACAAAATTGACCATTAGATCTCCCTTGATTATTGGACCTCCAAAAACTCTTTTTGGACCTCCTAAGAGTCCTCTAATCATTGGATCTCCAAAGTATCCTTTTGAACCTCCTAAGAGTCCTTTAGTTATTGGACCACCTTAAACTGATTAAGACCTCCTAAACCTCAAGGACATCTTAAATTTTGCAAGGCAACTCACTAGTAACAATGTTTTGCAGCAACCAAGTTATCATACAGTTGCTCATACATATAACACAAGGAATAATAGGAAGCCACAAACCATTCCTACATCGATACCACTTCCTCAACTTGTTTTACCTAATGCTCCTCGTTTACCTTCACATAGTGGAAACGAGTATGATCTTGTGGAACAACTTTGTACCACTCTTGCTAAGATCTCCCTTTGGGATTTGATTCAAGCGTCACATGTTTACCATAGCATGCTTCAAAATGCTTTACAACAACTTGTTATCCCTCCTAATGCACAACCAAATGATGTGGCAACTTTGATTGAGAATATTAATTCACCTAATTTGGACATTATCTTTCATTTAAATGAACTACCTCCATTGGAAATACAAAAACAAAATGAGGCTTTGATGATAGTGGCTAGATTTAACAAGTTTGGCATTAAGCATACTCTCATTGATAATGGTTTAGCACTTAATGTCTACAATGTAAATCTTTTGGATGAAATGTGAGTGGACAAGACTAAAATTCAACCAGATAACTTGTCCATTTGTGGTTTTGACAATGTGGGAAAACAACTACTTGGTGTGATAACATTGCCTATTAAAGTTGATAGGGTTACTTTAAAAACTCTTATCCATGTCATGCCCAATTATCTTTCATATAATATTCTCTTAGGAAGACCATGCAATGAATGTGGTTCCTTCAACATTATATCGTTTATTGGAATACAATTACAAGAACAATGTTTACACGGTAAAAGTTGATCCTGAACTTGAGAGTTTATAAATTGAATCAAGAACAACAAATCCTCTTAGAACATTGATACCAACTACAAAAGTGGAACTGGTGCAAGAAGAAGAGAAAGAAAAGTGCTTTTCATCAATCATAACATTATTGGATGATGATTGGGGTTCATTAGATTTCACATCTACATTCATGGGAGAATACAAAATCACAATAAAAGAATTAGAAAAGGAAAAAGAAACAACAATAGTATAAACACAACATGAAGCATAATCATCGCAAGCATTTGAATCCACAATTCCTAGTAAAGAAGACGACATAACTTACACAATCAATTATGACAAAAATGATCATGAAAAACCTCCTTCCTCAAAAGAAATGAAAGCACTTTATGGAAGGGGTTACACACTTTTGAAATAACTTGGCTATAATGGAAAAGGATATGGTGTTAAAGGACAAGGTATATTTGTCCCTATCGAACCTAGCATGCAAGAACAAACAAGAGGTCTTGGTTATTGTCCTCCGAAAGAAATGAAAGCATCAAAGAAACCTTCACTTAGCATCAATGTCATCACACAAAACACTCCTAGGACAAATATACATCATGGTCATGATATTGCTTCATCTTCAAACACATGTTTTAGTGATGATTGTGGTTCCTTGGATTTCCCTCCTTTAGGGGAGAGTACAAAATCTCACAATCTAAACCTAAAGTCATGTGTATGTATGAAACCTTGTAGTAAGCAAGAAAGATCCCTTCACAAAAGCAAAGAATGTCTTCTACTATTGATCAAGAGAATACCTTGTTGAGGCTTCTCCAAGCCCACTTGATAGCTCTCCCTCCAAAACCATGAAATAAATTCTACAACAAAAGCTCATTTTGTGTATGTCATCGAGTGCATGTTCATTCAACAAATGAATTTCACACCTTGAGTAACAAAATTCAACATCTTAAGGATTGTGGTGTTTTTCCTTGTGTTGATGGACCTAATTCCTCTTGTTAATAATAGTTTTCATCCTATCGTGTTGCTCATCACTATGTGGCATTGGTAGCTTTATGTGTTATGCTCATTGTCATTCATGGTGGTACAATCCTAAGTGCAACCATATTTTTCATGGCAACAACATGATAGTCCTTGGTGTGGTTGTCCTTGTCTTTACACTTTGGGGGCAAGGATAAATAGTTTTGGTAGGCATGCATTCTTTTCAAAGATCCCTTCTTTCCCTCTTCTCTCCTTAAAATACCATCATAGCTCAAGTATGTTGACATTTTAAGGGGGCACATATAGTCCCCCACTCATTGTTTGCATGTTCCCTTCTTAGTGATGATAACATATACATCCTTTTTATTCAAAGTGTGGCTTTCTTGATCTATGTAGCATGTCTTCTTTGTGGTGATATTATGCTTGATGTTCTACAAGAGTGTGATCTTTTTTGGCATACGACATTCCTCTTAGTGGTAACACTATGATTAGTATTCTCTAAGGCGTGAATCTTTTGTTCCTCGACTAGTCCTCTCTTGGTGGTGATGTCAAGTGTGATGCTCCCTAAAGTGTGACCTTTCATATATCAAGCAAATCCCCTTTGATTGTTTTGACCTTATCCTAATGTCGTGTTTGCACCCTCTGAGGTGAGTTTGACATTTTACTTCACTTTTGTTCATAGGAGTTGAACTTAGTGTAGCGTTGGCATAACACATTGATCATTTTGTGGCACCTTATCAAAGTTATTAGGGAGTATAACTTTTGGTATAGTTGACTTATGGGTACACATTTTTGTGATGACTTTGCCCATTTGCCACCTTTTTATGGATACACACCTTGTAGACCTAGTGTGTGTTTCTCATTTTTTCATTGGGGCTCACCTAGTGTATATCGGACTATGCTAGACCTCATGAACATATTCCATGGCCACCTAGCATAATACCTAGGATAAATGCACCAATGAACAACTCCCAAATGAGCACAAATCCCTCAAATCACCTTAAATCCCTTCCAAAATGTCCATAAAGCAAATGCATAGGCTAGGCGCTTCCTAAACACACATAACAACAAGGATGAAGAGTAGATTATTGTCACTAAGAACTAAGTATCAAACCCCCAAAGAGGTACAACCAACAAGAAGGGCGATTCGCTCCTAGAAATTTATTCCACCTTCATAAATCCTAATTTCTTGCACCATGGGTCGTCTCAATCTGCCAAACAAAAATAAACAATGCCCACAAAAAATATTTATGAACCTTTAATTAGCATGAACAATGCAATGGTATGACCTGGGGCAAGAAAGAAAAAATCAACAAACTGAAAACTTCTAAAATCACTTCCATAAATGCTTCCAAATCACTGCAAGAAGAGTTAACATACCAAAATATAGCTAGAAGACACCAAAACAATCCATAATCGAAAACAAACTAAAAATCTTTCACCAATAACTCCAATTGTGACTCTTGCAATGAGGCCACTCCAATGTCCAACCAGGGAGTATCTCTCAACTTTGAAACTTTGAAGGTTTTTGTCTTCAAAGCCCTTGAGGGGATTCAATCCTCACTCCAACAACATTTCGTTATCATCAACCAACATGGTGGAAATGAGAGCAAGAGGGGTGTATATATAACACTTCGAGACCCAAAAAATTGAAAACATATTCCCTCCAAAAGGGGACACCCAACTTGAGGAAGAATATTAAATTTAATTTTATTTCTTTTTCCCTCTCATCCAGGCATCCAACTTGAGCAAGCACATGAACACCTTTTAGAAACAACCTTTAGTTGTTACTCCTAGGCGTGGAGGCCATACAGGTTACTTTTTAAAACTTGAATAACTTAAATTACCATTCTTGCCATTTTCAAACTCCAAGATTGGTGGAGCCACTGAATTGCCAAAACTAACAAAATCCCAAAGACCGAAACTGCCATCACTGCCAGAAACAGAAGACGTGCACTAAATTACTGCCAAGACCATTGTCATAAATAATACTTACTAAAAATAACATATTGCTAAAAATAGTAAGTGTGTCCAAACTCAAAATAAGTACATTTTAAGATGCAACTGTGACTTACTAAAAATAAAAACTACTAAAAATAGTAAGGACTACACACCAAGGATCTCAGAAAACCTAGAAAAATCCAAAAACCCCTCTAACAAACTCCCATAACAACCTCTTGAAAAACATACGAGAAACCTCTAAGAATCTTGGAAACCCTAAAACACCTCCGAGTAGCCTACGAGACTTCGGAAATAGGCTAATGACCATTGAAAGTATAGGGCTAAAAAGGGGACATTGCAGGATTGGGTCATCACTAAGATGTCTAAATGTAGGGCTGTGAGGGAGAAAATAAATTCCATCTCAACTAATGGTCATATGGAAATAGGTATCATTTATAAGGTCTTCTTAAATGTTGTATTGAAGTTAGTTATAGGTTCTTATAGAGCTCTCTTTATAATATTCAGTAATGAGGGATTATCTCCATTCTCTCTAAACCTTTCAAAATAAGCATCTTCAAGCTAATCCAATAATGCAATAGAGTTAGGGAAAGAAATATTTACAAATGTAGAGGGCTTTGCTTATGAATGAGGCTACCAATAATGTAGTGTATTATACATATATCTGCAACGTCTTGAAGATTTGCATTAGTGTTTTGAATTCTTCTCCAATAAAATTCACAAGAGATTTGAAGGAATTCATTGGTATAGGGAAACTAGAGGGATTATCAAATTTCCACTATTCCAATTCAAGAAATTTATGGGGACTTGTGAGGATTGGTAGATATAATAGGTCTTCTTGTGAATCTTTTTATCACATAATAAAATAAAAAATGGCTATGAGAGTTCTTTATGTTAGGCTCAAGCTATAATATTTATTTGGGTTCCACTAGATTTTCCAAAAATATTGATGTTTGAACTTGCACTCTTGTGCAAACCTACATCAACATGGGGAGTTTGTGATTGTGGGATGTGGTTTATAAAAAAACCTCTAGGATTCTATAAGTTGACTCTTCATAAAATATTTAATAAGCTCCTTTAAATCAAAATGTGGAGAAAAGAGAGAAAGAAATAAAGAAAAATAATCTAATTCTACTCTAATTGAATAATCAACAAACTATTTGTCATACAAGATTTGTCGTTCATTAACTACATAATTTACATAGAATAACTAAATGGAAATTCATTAAACAAGTAAAAGGCTATTTAATAATAAGGAGAAGAGGGACAAAATGATCATGAATTCTTATATTATGGTTTTACAATGCATGGTTACAAAGATATAAGATACTTAGAATAAATCCCAAGATATGAAGGTTATTACAGTAAAAAATAAAACGAGAAATTAAATTTCTACAAAGCCCTAATAGCATGAGCATTCCTGATATATTATCCCCCTAAAATTGAGTATGAGCTTGCTCTTATTTACACAAAAAACATCTTAGAAAAATCTAGAGTCAATATATTAGAAAACATGAAATATCTATTGCTACACATGCATAAGTATCACACAACCACTTAAATTTAAATTTGAAGTGATGGCCTCTTAATAATTAGTATAGAATTGATGGTCAACATGCTAAAATTTTTGCATGACATCCCCTCTAATGTTTTGGTCATTATAAATTCCTTGAGTGTGGTACTTCTCAAAATGGTAGTTGTAAGGTTTGGACCAACAACATTCTTCTATCTTTAAATAGAGTTGATTTTAGCTTCAAAATGTGGTGACCATTAGATGAAGTCCCCTTGTGAAAGACCAAATAGTGTAGGATACTAATAGTAAAATTGTCCATATTTTCTCAACCAATAGCATAAGGATTTTATGTTATCAACCATCCCATCATTTATTTCTCAAGTACTTTGTTCTTCTTTCTTTCATTGGTTTGTATGTTCTTTAGGCGACAAGAAAGAGGACACACAAACATTTTAGGTTAGATTGAATCGAATAGTGGTGCAATGAAAAAGGGCTCTTAGATTGACACTTTTGTTAGGACTACCATGTGTCTTGCTATTGTACCAACTCAAGTTAACTATATACTAGACAAATGGTAAGGGTTGGATAACTTCATCATATGTGGATCATTGATCTTGAATAAGATCAAATGACTTTAAGGTGTTTTGGTCATCTACCTTTATGATATAGAACCAAAATTGGGGGGACCCCCTAGTGACACTATGTTTTTATATTGACCAATGGGTAACAATTTTTTGTTGTTACACTAACAAATTCTTGAAATTATGAGAACCTATCATGTGGCCAAACAAGAATTATTGTTCCTTTAATTTTCTATGCAAATGCTAGGGCCCACCTTGTTAATGTGGATGCTCTGATCAATGGAGCAACAATTCTAAGTTCTTAGATTGAGGAGTTCAAAATGATTCATAGATTGTTGATCTTAAAGATGATTGAACAATTTCAAAGTTATTTATTCTATGTAGTCATGTTGCAAACAACAACCTCTAGAATTCTCAAAACTGTATGCCCAATAACAAAAATTCTTGAAGGAAAAGTATTTGGCCACCAATAAGATCATGCAAGAACAATTGATCTCATCACTTATAAAATTTAAATAAAAAACTTCACCAAGGAGAAACAAATTAGGGGAATCCAATGAGGTGATGCCAAATATATTCATAGTGCATAAAATCTTATGAAGGAGAAATACATTGGAAGTTTGTTGATTGAGGGAGGAAAAATAAAGAGATTTATTGTATTTGGATTACATACATGAATTAATATAGTTATTAACTCTCTTTTGCTATTATTATTATTTTTTCTTAAAAGGGTTTCTTAAATTAAACATTGTCTCATATGTACTATAGATTATGTATGATTTCATATTCTTCTATAATATTTTTCTAATTAAATTGAAACAATAATATAATACTAATTTGGATCATACAATCTAAAGCTCTAGACAATCAAATTATGAGTTTTTTGGATTAATTTTCAATTGAAACAAGTGATGGTGAATGGATTTAGGTAATCACTATTTAGTAAAACACATTTCTTATCATAACATCAATGAAAATATTTAATATTAAAAATTAAAATTTTCTTTCTTCCTTTACTTAAAATTCTCTATACACACTTTTTGAACTTTCAACATATAATAAATTTTTTATACCCATTCAATAACATCACTTCTTTCTTTATATTTAATATAATAACTTAAATTTCTTACTTTCTCACCCATAAAAATTATTATAAAGATCTTTCTAACCATTAATATTAATATTCTAAACTTTTAACTTAATCTTTGTAACTTTTTAATCATTAAAATGAAATTATATGAATTTTAATCACCTCTACTATCATTTTGAAAAGGGAAAAATAAAAAGTAAATAACACTTTATTGAGATAATTATTGATTCCATAAATTTTTCAAATACCACTTGGACGGTGAGAAGTGGGTAGAGGAAACACTTTATTGAAATAATTGATGGCTTAAATTCAAAAGGTATTTGTAACAAACATATCTTCTACAAAAAAATCCAAAGCAATAAGAAGAAAACACAAGATATTGATGGCCCAAAATGGGGTCACGTATATTTATTCCTTTCAGACTTTTGAGATGAACTAGAAAATTTGATGTTTTAGGTTAATAGTTAATTAAAAAATTCATTGAAAAATATTTAATAAGAACCATATTGGAAATAGATTGACTTCATATTGCACCTTAAGATTATTTGTTAATGTGATTAAAAAAATTAAATAAAAGTAATTCTAAGTGTAATAAATTACTTTCTTTGTGGGGCTTTAAGAGTATAGGCTTAAATTAAGAGTAAATTAAAATTGTTTTAGAATTATAGTGATAATTGTAAAAGGTTTTTTTTTTAATATATGAAGATTGGAAAAATAGATTGATTATAATAATTATATTATTAGAGTATGTGAAGAAGGATGATATTTAGTTTTATGATTGAAAAATATATGTTGATGAATATTTTGGAATTAGATTGATATCTATTAAGAAAATATAATCTTTTTATTTGAAAAATGCATCAAATTCTTTATTAGATTTGTATTCTATTTTAGATCAAGTTTATGGATATGGGTCAAGCCTATGGTTGTAAATTCATCCTTTAAGTTTAGATTCAGTAGTTTACAATGTACAAGATTGTAAATAATACTCTTCAAACATGTATATGTTTTTAGAATGATCCAGCGAATCTAAATTCCTTTAAATGCACCAAATCAAAGTGTTTCCTTCCTTAAATGTCAATGATAACACTCATAATGATTGAAGAAGAAAAATTAGAAGATGTGTAAAATGAATATATTGAATGCACTAATATATAAAGACAACAACATATTGTGTAAATTTGTGTTTAGTTGGCCTTCAAGGGGAAGGTATAAACAAGAGTTAGCCAAAACTTGAATTTTGAATGTGAAAGGGTTAAATCTATGAGTGTGAGGTCATCCCATAACTACAAAAAAATTAAAATAAAACCAAATCAACATGGGAATTGGATGCATAGAAATATGTGTTAGTATGGGTGTAATAATTGTATAAGTTAAATGTGTAAGGACATGTGAACATAAAGATAGGGTAACAAATAAGTTTATAAAAATATGGATAGGTAGGTGGCACAAGGAAGAATCTTGACTTTATACCAAAATACACTATTTATTAATATATCTACATACCAAAATACTCTATTTAGAATGAACTCAAAACTAAATATAAAATGATATAAATATACAAATTTTATCATTACAATACTATCGTACAAAAATATTTAACTTTTTAATAAAAACAACAATAAATATTCATAATGACAAATAAATTATGAATTCCAAAAATATCTTTAAGATTAAGATCAAGGAAGAAAAATAAAGAAAGAAAAAATTGATGGGACAATATTAATATCTATTTTAATAGAGAAACAAAACGTACAAATTAAGTGCATTTAAATTAATATCAATATTTCGAATCATACTCTGTGATCTATTTTACATCTTTTTCAACTTTCTATCCTTGTGATGAATCCTGAAATATGATCCCAAACCTAATGAAGAGAGATTTTTACTAACCATCGCAGCATTTAACCAACCCTCCATCTCAGTGTATTCTTTCAGATATTTTAGCTATCATAAATGAAGGAGATTTTTACTAACCATCGCAGCATTTAAATATCTCAGATTTTTGGCTTTATTGATTAGATTGGGCCTCCATGACAGGTTGTCCCTGGGTTAGATGGGATATTTCTACCTCATTAATCAACATAACTGCTGCCCAATTTTGATTGTCTCCCATTTCCTACAAATAGAATTCAAACTGTAAGAATAAAAATACCACACCACCAACCTACTACATTTAGTAAGAACAACCTTTCTAGAGAGTTCGCTAAAAAGGAGGATTGTAGAAGAACACCTTGGAACTTCTACGGTAGTGAAGAAAAAACCAGGTTTGTTTATTTTCTCTGTTCAATTTACTTTATACTTTGCATAGTTTTTTTTACTGTTAGTTATATTTTTGGCTTTATTGAATTAGTGCTTGTATTTTCAGTTTTATTGTTACTTCTACGTTTTACCCTTTCACTGCTTCAATTAGGTTAATTTCAGTACAACTGAATAAATTTAATTGAATAAACTAAAAAATAAACATCAGTAATTTATGTAATTCTAAACTGAAATGATAAAAATAAATTACTCTTTAAATTTTAAAGATTAGAATCCTGTAAAACCATATTATTTATATGATGTTGATATGTTTTTAACTTAGTGCTTTTCTTAGTCAACTTTTGTTGATAAGAATTCATGGATTACTAAGCTACTTCAGCTTATTAACTTCATATAAGATTCCAACTTGATCATAATTATATTTTAGAAAACAATTATGACTGAGAAACCTGCACTCGGCGTGAAAGAATGGATCAAATAATGGCGAAATTGGGTGGTTACTAGATTTTGCGCTGCGCTAACAAAGAGATTTCTTCTTTGGGAAATGATGTCAACGTAATTTTCACTTACCTAGCTTTTAATTTCATGGGTACTTTTTAAAAATTCAGGTACCATCATTTAAATTTTGTGATTTCGGTAGTCAAAAGTCTTTATCATCATCATTAGGCAAAAAAGTGCAAATCATATTACCTCCGGAAAATCAAATAAAGGTCTGGGAGAATTCACTGTAAATCTCCACAACAATGGTTGCGCATTATGCATAGCCTTTCAATGTTCCTGCTATGTGGCTGCCACAGTCACCTGCATTTCCAAGAGAACTCTTTTGTTGTTGATCTCGTCCTCTTCATAATCATTGAAGACTGCTATGTCGTTGGCTTCGCTGCCTCTGCCCTTGTCTATCTCCCAAATGGCTCTGCCTTTGCCGCCTGGGTTTGGAACTGATCGGTATGTATTTTTTTATGCATCTGGACCTGTCTCCACCCTGCTACTGTTTAATAATCATTCAAAACTGCTGGCTGTGTCCCCGGGTAATTAAATCCTTTCCTATGTAAGATGACAAACATTTAGAGATTGCCACATGTTAACCTTTACAAAATACACTTATAGGCATGTACGACAAGTGTGGAAGTTTAGTTGATGCCTTGCATATATTATAAAGGCGTGTGGAAGGTAGTATAAAGAATAGAGGAATTTTATAAAATGTTGTAGTGGAAACTGCCTGCTGGATATGTATGCAAAATGTAGAAGCATAAAAAAGGCACCGATGTTGGGCCTAGATTGCTGGGAAAAGTATCCCGAAAAGAAATTTATTTGCAAATCCAAAAACAATGATTTTTGTTTCTATATTTTTACGTACAAAATATTAATTCTTCCTTTCTTATTAAACAACGGTTTGTCAGATTTGATTTTTTCAGTTTACATTCATTTCTGTTTTTATTTCAATTTTGTAGAGTTTTCTTATTTTATTTTGTTCTTTTATTTGAATTTCAAATAGATAAAATTAAATGTTTTTAAAATAATTATAAAAATATTTTTTATTAATTTATTATGTTGAAAATGTTTTTTTATAGAAGAAAATGATTTAATTTATCAGTTAATGGTTGAATATGTTGTTATAATATATATAATAATATTAGATTTAACATATATAAATAGTAATCTTATATAATAATACACTAATATAACAGTAATAATAAATTTATTAAAAATTACTATTAAACATTATATATTAATATATAATCTAACACTAGTAGTACTAACTTGAACTAACTATAATAGGTTTACCTATATCTTAATATTATTTTAACCTAATATATTACAATCTATATAAGATTATAAAGATTATGCATCTTGGGTTAATATTTTTTGTTAGCTTTAATTTTTTTGATTTTATCCACAGCCATTTCCCATTTCGGAGCAACTTACTATGCAATTAGTTTTAACTTTTTCATAATTCACAAAATTACTTTGACGGGGAGAAATAATTATGCACGTGAAATTTCAAAGAAATGGTAAGAAATATTTTTTCACTAAGAAGAAATGATGATTGGGAATCCGGCATATATTTTAGATTTTAAATCTTAGACATTTTTACTATAACATATAAATAAAAAATTTAGAAAGTTTTTTTTACAGTTCATAAAAATTAGAATAATGTATATAATGTATATTTAATATATATTTAATATATATACTTTTTAAAAGATTACAAAGTAATCTTTAAAAAATAATCAATAATATCATTTATAATGTTTCTATTTAATATTTAATATTTGGTGTTCCAAAATTTTAATTTTCTTTTTCTTTTCATTGACAAATGAACTAAGATTGTCATTTAATTGTTCATCTCGTTAAATTTTTTTTCCACTAAATCTATTACAATATCTTCTAGAGCTGAAAAATATTAGTTGATTAGCCATTCATACCTCTTTTTTGTGCTTCTTGGCTAACATTTTCTTTTTCCTTTCTCTAAAAATGTCTTGTAAAATGTTATTTAAGTAGTTTTCAAAAAATAATAAATAATATTATTTTGTTTATAACTTTAATACTATTACAGATTTTTAGTTGTGTTCAAAATATTATAAAATATTAAACTATAGATTTTACTTAAAAATTTATTTTTATAATAATAATAATAATATAAAGTTTTTAATATTATAGATTTTTTTTTTTTTTTATGGTGTCCATTTTTAATGTAATAAACAATTATTTACATTGAGTTGACTTGAAATGTGAAATCTTTTGGTATTGATTTTAAACATAATTTAATTTGGTAGATAATTTAATTCAGCACGAGAAATAGATCACACTAACTTTACAAGAGGACAAAGTTTGTAATTGACTCTAATTTTCTTTAGTTTTACATCTTTTAGTTATTTTTGTTGCATTCAAATGTCTAAAATAACCGTATTATTTTATGTTTTGTTTTTATTCAATCAATACAAGGAAATTAAAATGTTTGAATTGACTTTTTAAAATATTAAAGTTAAGAGTTTTATTTTACTTTGCTTGTAATCGCATGTATACAAAATAGATACTTCATCTTTTATAGCTTTATTTTTGAACTATAAAAGTGCATGTATACAAAATAGATACTTCATCTTTTATAGTTTTATTTTTGAACTATTCTCTATTTCAACCAATATGACTACACAAAAGCAAATTTAGCCATACAATTTTTAGGTGTACACCTAATTTAATTTCCATACAAATTTAATTTCCTTAAAAGCAATGAAAACTTAGATGTATTACTAAGATGTTAGTTATATGGGTACATTTGTGAGTACTAACAAAAGTAGGAGACCTTTTTATTAAGTAGCAAGCATTACTAACATCCTTAGTTGATTTTTTTCTTCTAAATTAGCACTACTTAACAAAATTCTAGCTTTATCTATTAAAGTTTTATTCATTCTTTTGGATACTGCATTCTATTGTGTTGTTTAAGATGTAGTTTTATGTTCTACAATCCATCTTTGTTTAAGACATTGAACACCACTTTCACAGTAGGAGAAGGGCCTTTTTAATCCCCACATCTCCTTTCTCTCAATGGTAGGGTATGTATAGTTGAGTTAAGATGTTTGCACTATATAATAATTGGTATTTTTTAAATTATTTTTGTTCCAATTTAAATAATATGAAAATTTATGTTTGTAATTTTAAAAAATAAGTTCATATTTATATTCATTTTTAAAGTTATTAAATTAGTAATTACATCGATAACAAAATTTTAGGTAAATTCTCTATTGCTTCTAGATTAATTTTATTTAAGTTTCATTTGTAAAATAGTTTATGTAAAAAGAAGATTATTAAATTAAATACTTTATTAAAATAGTTCATGTGAAAAGATGTTTATTAATTAAAATATTTCTTTATAATTTTTATGTTGCCTAATTTTTTTTATATAAACATTCTTACATTGACTTGACTTTTAATTGAACTCATTTGGTATTGTTAAATTGATGTTTATTAATTAAAATATTTATTTATAATTTTTATGGAGCCTAATAGTTTTTAAAATAAACATTCATACGTTGACTTGACTTTTAAGTTGAAGTCATTTGGTATTGTTAAATTTAATTGGTTTGTCTTATTTGAAATGTAGTTTATTTTGGTAGATAATGTAATTTACTTGACTCTAATTTTCCTTAAGTTTACATCTTTCTGTTACTTTATGTTTTGTACTTATTCAATTAAAATGTACGTATTACCGATTATAAATATTTGTATTAGCTATAGTGTGATTTATAATTCTTTTGCATTTTGGTTTTAAAAATAATGATTCTAATTAACAGTACGTACTATTTCAAATTTACTACATCTAGGAATGGCACTACCTCATTGCCAGACTAATATCATAGAAATATCAGACAGTGATAGTTCAACTGGAGTTCCAATAGACTCGTCTCCTTCACAGAATTGGGATGGAAGTTTTGCAAACATTGTAGACCTCTCCAATGAAATTATCAGTAGTTACTTTGACAATTTCGAAAAAATAAAAATAGTTGTTCAAAATATACAGAATGTCCAAGGTTTTGAAGTGCAGGCAATGAAAGACACACTACATGAATTCCATTGGACTTGTGACAAGATTGTTGCATTGTGTACATTTCTACGAGAGTTGCATGCTGACGAGTTGTATGGGATGGGTGGTCCTCAACAAATTAAAAGTTCTTTTGAGAACTATATAAACCATGTCTGAAGAGTTTTAGTTCTTGCAATGTGTTTATGGTCCACTATTTTAATGTGAATACAACCACTCCCAATTTTGCCTACTATGCTACTATTTTGTTTGAAAATCGTAAATTATATGTTTTTTTTGTATTGTAACGACCAAGGTTGTGTTCCTTGTAGAAAAAAAAATTCATCAAGATCCCTTGAAATTTGTAGTACACATCTTGTTCAAAACTATGTAATTCATATCGCTATATTGAAATATAATTTTCTCATGAATTAACTATAATATTGCCTTATTTGTACTTGGTGTTACACTTATATCACATGCACTCTCTTTTACACTTTTATGTCATCAAATTCCAGCTATGTACCATTGTACAAAATTGTACCCATGATTGTAATAATTCATACAAAAAAGAAATCCGTAAATAATTCTTTTCTTTTTTGTAAATCTATATATTTACAATCATTTCACATTTAAGATATCAATGCTTTATGGAGAATGTGAACCATTATTTTCCATATTCCAACATTGAAACTTGTTCAACAATAGCATGTTAATAAATTTAAATTACAAGTAAGCATTATATATCGTAAAGATTAAAATTTTCAATTGCAGTGTACAACCCTCTTTTAACAAAAAACCATTAATTCGTTGTGTCAGGAACAATGGTCATCGCGTTTTGTACTCTTTCATACTTTTGATGCTCATTATCTACAGGTATGTTTAAAATTTCCTATTTTATCTTCAACGTTATTGTGCAAACATCAATTTTTGCAAGTTTCATTTTTAAACATTCATTTTACAATGATATTTTATTAGAGGTTAATTTCTTAAAAGATATCATGCACGTACTGTTAATTTTTAACAAATTTGACATGCTATCTACTTTTATACAATAACAATCCTTGAAAAAAGAGAATATTTTGAAATTTTCCCTTTGCATATACTAGGTAAAAGCTTACAATACCTAATTATTTATTTCTTCCTTACCACTAAAATTACCTTCAATTAACTATCTTTGATCATCTTGATTCTTGAAATTATATTTACTAGATAGAATTTATGGTTTGAACCTTACAACTTTTTATACTCCACTCATTTTAGTAGATAAAATACATAGCATTCTCTTAATTTCATTCTTTTAGAGTAAGAGTAATCCTTGTTTTCCCTACAATATTAAATATACTAAATAGGTGTGCTTCCATTTCCTATTATCTCCGTACACACTAATTTTCATGTTCGATCAACTGTCTTTGACTATCACCATTGTAACACAATATAGCGTCTTGTTCCTTTTAAAGAATACCACTTAGGGGGTAAATTTACATTCAAAGCATTACCAAATTAGCATATTTCCACATATTGAATCTTGCTTGTATATTTTATTTTGCATATTTTCTATCACTATGATTGTGTTGTTCTCCATTATGTGTCCATTAAGTGTGACCGCTTCAAGCAATCAATATCCATATAATATTTACAGCTTTGTCTACATTAACTATCCATATCTTTATATGTTTTTGGTTTATGTTCTATTCCAAAAAAATTATTCGCACCATTAAATGTCCAATCAAATTATTTAATATATATATGTACATATATGTATGTATATAGCCTGTATATTCTACTGATTCTCTCTCATAAAACTATTAAATTTCTTTTTTCATCAGCATTTCTTACTATGGAGGCAGAGAATGGAAGGATCCATGAAAAACGTTCTCGTAAAAATGAACTGAACCTCAAACGATACCATGCAAATAAAGGTGAAACCAACAAACGAAGACGTGAAGCCAATCAAAATATTTTTGCTGCAGTCTCAACATCTACAATCTCTCCTCCAATTAACTTGTCCCACCTACAAGGCATTGCACCTCACTCACAAAACATAGTTCAGCCCGACCCAAATATCGAACTGCACCCTTCGCCACTTTTTACACAGGAGTTTTTCTCTGCTAGGAATAAGTTCTGATCAAAGTTAGATAACCTAGCACAAATGTCAACTTGTATGGTCTGCATGGAGAGATATCCAGGAATCAAAACTAGACAGTCAAATGGATTGCCTACTTGTTATAGATGCATGTCTGAAAAGAAAGACCACTGCTTCTCAAATTGGAACAACATGGACCCTGGTGAGCAACCTATATGCTTAAAAGTTCTATCCCAAGTTGAGGAGATGTTAATAGCAAGGGTTAGCCCAATACTTCAAGTTACATATGCAAGGGGTGGGCAACTAAAATATAGTGGCCACACTATTTTCTTTCCTCAAGATATATCTGCAATTGCATCCTACTTGCCTAGGCACATTACTGATCTTGATATACCAATAATTAACAGGGAAGAAATTAGCAAATAACAATATAGCTTCCTTGTTAGTAGAGGGCGTGTCCATGAGGCACTTAAATATAAGATTTTAAATGACCCATACTACAAGGATGTCCAAATAGATGAGCTTGCTTTATCCAATTTGCCAGAGTCTTCTACTGACATCTCAAACCTTATTTATGCAACATCTTCAAATCCCACCACCACAAATACAAGCATCGAGGAAACAAGTGACACCGAATATGACCCCACCGACCATAGTATGTTGCCAACAACGTCCTTTGTGTCAAACCTCCCGCATGAACGTACAGAGGTCGAAGAAGTGCGTTCTTTCTTACAACTAGGTGTAGGACGACCAACACCAATCATTGCATGGCCACCTATTTCTCCATCTCCTATCAATGAGTACACCACAGAAGGACTATTTTCTATGGCATTCCCCACTTTTTTTCCAAAAGGAAAAGTCGCTTTCAAGCAACAACGTATCAAAGAAATTAAACTACATGAATATGCTCAGCACCTTTTAAGGTACCACGACAATCAGTTTGGCCATCACCCTCGATTTAGGTACTTCATACTAAATATTATTATGCAGCACCGTAGCCAAGCAACCTCCTCTGTTTTTGTTCACAAAAATATTGATGGTTACATGCCCTCAACAATCTCTGACCTTCGCCAAAGATTGCAAGATATTCCAAATGACAAACTTGTAGATCAACTCATGCGATTTAGTTCATCAATTCGTGGTACTCATCCATTTTGGACCCAATGTTGAGGGGAACTCTCTGACATGGTCATTCAGATAGGTTGCCCCTCACTTTTCTTCACCCTTAGTGCAACAGATACAAAATGGCTAGACTTGCATACCATCATGCCTACCAAGCCTCCTACAAATCCTTCTATGGCCTCTAGATGGAGAATACAAAACATTGTACAAAATCCACACCTTACTACAGTATACATGCACCACAGGTTTACTGCATTTCGGGAAGAGGTCTTGGAAAAGCTTCTTGGTGCATCAGAATATTGGTATAGGTAATAGCTTCCTTTCCTTTTGTTACACAATCCACTCATTTTTTGATTATTTACTACAAAGAATCCCTTCATTTCTAACAATATACCCTTATCTTTTTAGTTTGCTAAATATCATATTTTTGTAGATATGAATGGCAACATAGAGGATCTGCACACATCCATGGTTTTCTATGGCTCGAACAAGCACCTGATATTAGTAGATTACAATGGAAAGACCTTCAATTTGTACAAGCTGCACTTAATTACATAGATAGATATGTCTTTGCTTGGAATCCACGTAGCCTCCATTTTAGAAGCCAAACATTTCACCACTTTGTTCTTGATGATCCTTGTTTGTTGGATACAAGAAGAATCTTGTCATGCGACCCTTCAAGTGACTATTGTGAATTGGTCAATCGTGTCAAGCGACACACAAAGTGTACTTTGCTATCATGCCTTAGGAAGAAAGGGCCAACCACTATGTGTCGCTATAAAGCACCATGGTCCATGCAAGACAAGTCAAGTCTTTCAAATGAGGAAACCGCCCAACCTAAGCACACACCTACTCGCAATGATGATCACTTGAACCTTCACAACCCATCTATACTCTCTATTTGGAGGGCCAATGTAGATTGTCAACCTGTACTCTCAATTGATGTTGTCCTAAAATATATTGCAAAATGTGCAACAAAAGCTAAGCAAAAATCTGAAACATATCATGCCATGCTATCTCGCATCTCAACCAATTTAGATTCAGAAATGCTTGCCCCAATAGCTTTTCGAAAAATGCTTACTGACAGCCTTGTCGATCATGATATTAGTGCCCAAGAAACTTGCCACCTTTTACTAAAATTACCCCTCTCCATATCTAGTAGGACATCTGTCTCTTTAAATGTTAACCACCACAAATTTCAACGTGTCTCAATCTCATCCATGTCAATTACCACTTCACCTACATACATTGATACCTACATGGCTTGCCCCATACAACTAGAAGCAATGCCTCTCATTGAACTTACCCAAAAATGGACCTTCAAAGCATCTCGTAAAAATGAACAATGGAAGCAGTGACCCCAAAAATCAATTGTTCACGTCTCACCTAGGTTCACAAGCATCCCCACAAGAGGCGAAAAAAGTTTTCATGAATTTTGTTGGGCTGAACTAATTTTGTACCACCCATTCCGAGACATTGACATTGACTTTGGCTCCTCCGAACATCAAATTATATCACAATGGGAAAGGTTCTCTTCAACATATAGGCCATGGCATGTACACCGCAACAATCCAAATCCAACCGAAGAATTAGATGCTAGCAACAACTCGAGCATTGAACATGTGTTGCAAGGACAAAATCTTGAAAAATGAAAAATTCTCTCAAGTTTGCACCCAAACCTTCCTATACAACTTGATGCACTGGACATGCTTGGTCGACATGACATTGACATACACCACGACTGGCAACATACCAGCTTCACCCAACAACAAATGCATCTTGCAACTGCTTTCGTAGACTACAATCGAGCATCCTATCAAGTGCATCGTGATCTCAATGAACACAGCCTTACTACTTTCTCTACTCAGTAACAAAAAGCATTCGATCTAATTTGGTCTCATCTAACCACTTTCCCACTACAACCACCACTAAAGCTCATTGTTTAAGGAACTGCAGGGACTGGAAAATCACACCTCATAAAAAAAAAAGGTATGCTCTCAATAACTTAGCTCCAATTCACGAGTCACCTTTACTACTTCTAGCACCTACAAGTGTTGTTGCATTCAACATTCAAGCATCAACAATTCATTTTGCTCTTCAAATTCCAATAAAAGAAATGGCACCCCTACAAGGGAAAACACTTGCGGCCTTCCAAGAAAGCATGTACTTTATTAGGTACATTTTAGTAGATGAGATGAGCTTCATAGGGCCAAAGCTGCTTGTGGTGGCTAAATTCTGCAACATGTTAGTATATCATGTAAATCAAACTAACATGGAAAAATCCAACAAACCCTATGAAATATTGCTCCATACTAGATATGCTAAATTAAGACATTTAAACAACTAGAAATACCAAATGAAATGATTTTAAAGCACAAATAACATGAAGCAAATCTATCCCATATTGGATTGGTGCAACTTAGTGTTGTAGGAAGTTGCCCTTTCCCAATCCTTGATAAGCTTAGTGAGATAGACAATGAGATGCTTGAACTCAAGTTGCCTATAGTGTAAATGTTTTCAAATGTGGTTGTTGTGTAGAATGAGAGAAGATGCATTGCTTTTATAGAAGGAGTTGAGAGAAGAGAGGCCAAGTTTAGCCAATGTGGGACTAAATCCCCTCCAATAGAATAGAGACACTTGTCTCAATGGGATTGGCCAAAGCTTGTGCAAGTTTTGGTCAATGTGCCCATTCAAATTTGAAAAATGCAAATAAATGCATGTAGTTGAGGGTTTTGGGGGGAATAATCTTTGTCCAAAAAAGTCAAAGATGAGAGTTATTGAGGGAAAATAAGTCTTTTTAATAAATAAATAAATTGATTTATTGATGCAAGTGGGTGGGTTAGTTAGGAGTTTAGATTTGACTCTAGTTGAGTCAAAAGCTAGAGAATGATAATCATGATTAGAAGTTAATTAATTTAGATTAATTAACTTAGGGGATTTTAGGGATTTGACATATGATTAAATCAGTTTGATTTATTAAATCAAATGAGAAGAACATAAGGATTTAATAATTTGATTTATTTAATGAACCTTAGGAGATTAATCAATAAATTGCTTTAATTGATTAGCAGAAGAACTGAATGCATGATGTTAGTTAAAGCGGAATGCATAATGCTATTTTTGGATGTCTACATTTTGCCCCTCTTTGAAACAATGTACTCGTTGCATTGGTTCAAAGAATGATGTTGCCGGCATCGAAATTAAAAAATTCTATTTTTTTTCGGATGCCCCAGCGGAAATAAGTACGTTAGTACATTTCCCCCTCGAGAGATCGAGCGAAAAGATTCAATTTGAGATGGATCTCATGACAAAGAGGTTCAAAATGAATGTATGGATGGTTAGACTATATGATAATGATGATGAAAATGAGATGACGTGATTATGCATGAGATGGATATGGCATGATTATGCGAGGTAAGAGGATGAATGTAGCATGGATGCAGGATGGATGCATTGTTAGCGTGAAAGAAGGTAGAAGGATGAGAGGGATGAACCCTTGAATCCAAGAAGATGTAGAATTTCAACAAGCCAACTTTATTAGAGATGATGATGTATTGCTTATCCAGGAATGGGAGATAAAGAGCGTAACTTTCTTTATGTTTGATAACACACATAGGTGCGATGCATCAAGGTATTAAGAACTAGGATGGCGTTGCACCTAGTGTGATGGACTCTAACTCGGCAATCAGATAGGAGTGATCTTGTTCACACTTGACATACGAAAACCTTGCTAGGACGAACCCAACAAAGAAAGTATTCGCCAAGTTATTTTACAAGAACATCCAACAAGCACAGCAGATAAAAAGATAATGATCATTGCCCCATTCCTTTCTCTCTAAACCTATTTTGTTTAGGCATCATCGAGAGGTCCTTGGAATGAGCGCAAAATAAGATAAGTCTAAAGAAACCAAAATAAAGTAAACAAACAAGCTAATGTTCTTTATACCGCTAGCCAAGGATAAACTACTATGGGGTACCCGATGCTTATGTCCATCGCAGGAAAGCTTCATCCTAGGACATGTAGTGATTAGGGTTTTGGTGAGACTGATTGAGTGATAAGCTATTGATACTCCGAGTTGACCAACTTGCTAACTTACTGATTTAGACCTTCGAGACTTTGACGATTAGGTGTTCACTTTAGAACCTGCTAAACTTGTTCTGACTAACTCACCAAAGAGTGAAAGCGACGATGATTTATTATGAGTGATGACAATCACGGGTGAAAGCGAGATGAAATGGATGCACCATTTTGGTTTTTTCAAATGTTTTGAGGCTGTTTTTGGAATTTCAAGATTGAAGTTGAAGGTTGAAACAAAAGTGAAGGCGAAAAGAGTGGAATTGAAGATTTTTGAAAACAAAACTTGGAAAATAGCATTTTTTAATGCTTGATTTAACAATCTTAGAGCTTCCATTTACTACCCTTTTTTTTCTGTTTTTAGCTAACTCATTTTTCAATTTGGGCTTAAAATCAATCAATGACTTGATCTTTTCAAAGTTGGTTAAAATTGAACCTTAGACACTTACTAGAATTTCAATTTGGTCTAAAATTGGACAAGGAAAACTTCACACTTCATTTTGGTGCTTCTAAAACGAACTCATCATTGCTTTGAGGAATTTAAAATTGAACATGTGTACTTTGTGTTTTGTAAACTTTTTTGCAACGTAGTGTCATTTAAAAGGGCGTATGCGCTTCTCTCGCTCTTCACGGCGATCTTGAGAATCAAAAGTCTTTTTGATGACCCTAAGTTGCATAAAAGATTGCCTCCACACTTCAATTTGGGCATTTTAAAATTGAACAAATCATGCGAGTGTGAGCGAGATATATTGCGGAGGTTCTCCCCTTTGTTTTTCAACGAAGGTTGTGTGAATGACGGAATATGTTAGCTCGCTTTTGTTTATCTTAGAGGGCCTGCCTTGTGGGAAAAAGTACTCACCCAAGGGAACGACCCAACCGGGAACACGCTAAAGCCAAGCGACTTCCACCCGGGATATAAGTGTGGATATTGGAACAAAGGCCAATATCATGAGGATTATTCCAATGAGATGGACAGCAATGGACTCTCGCCGATGTTGGATAATCCCCCACGAACGGAATGCCCGAATTAGAACCCCTTGTTTAGAAATTGGCCAAAACCTTGTCTATCTTGTTGGTGCAAAAGGTTATGTCCTTTGAAGCCGCCCCACATAACATGCGGTCTTGTTGTGGAAATGGAAAGTATGCCATGGGAGATTCATGGGTACTAATGCTTGGCTGACCCGAATAAGTGAGTGCCGTGGAGGGGAGCCAGTGTGGTCAAGCATTTAGCCATTCGCACAAGATATGCGCAGCTAGATTTATCCAAGTGGGAACCCAACAAGATATTGCCTCACCATCCTAGGGTTGTAAAAGTGCTTGGAATAAAAAACACTTTGCTTGGATTCAAAACATTGAAAAACGAACATTCACATGAGCCTCAAATTTCAAACACCTTGGAGGAAACAAATACCTTTGATGAATTTAAGCACTCTTGCTTTCCCTAGGGATCATATCCTTAGAGGTTTCTAAGTGTTTGAATTCTATCGTCATTTGTTTTCACTAAGGATAAACATAGGAGACTTTTGCCCTAATTTTCCTTGATTTCCACATAATGGACCTTGTGGGATGAAGAAGAAAGCAGGACATTAGACATTCAGTTTGAAAACATAATCAAGCAAGTGATTTTGGTAAAAAGGATTCACTAAGACAAGATAAAAGACAAATTTGATTGTTTTCTAACATGATCAAAATCCCAAAAACCGAAGTTCAAAAAAAACTTAGTGTGAAAGCTAGTGAGGAGCATCTTGAGATCCTGAATTGTTTGAAAGGTTTACTTTCCTCTTATAGGGAATATAGCGTGTTCTTCAACACCGAGGTCTTGTAAGAAGAAGTGTTATTCTAGGTCAAGTCTAGGATCAAATTCAATCACTTTCATCCATCTCTCAACCATTAAATCAGTCAAAAATCACTTCACCAACAGCTCTTGGGAACTTTGTAAACATCTTTTATGCTAAACTTTTAGGCGAAATCAAAACCTCTTTGTTTGACTTAACACAACTAGTCAAACCATCATCCTATACACAAGTTCTCTCTTGGATAATACAACTTCCTAGGGTTTACGAGTTCATCTTGTTTGGCTTAACACACTTAGCCAAATTAACAAATCATCACCTTGTTTGACTTGACACACTTAGTCAAACTACCATCTTGTAGGAGTTCACTCTTGGATAAAACAACTTCCTAGAGTTTTACAATTACATTCATCACTTTTGTTTGACTTAACACATCTAGTCAAACCATCAATCCAATCACGAATCAATCAAATCAAGTCCTAAAAGTTTAGCATTTCCTTCAAAGTTTCTTTAAGAGTTCCACTCATCCATATCACTCATCTTTCGTTATCTCATCCTCATCATCGCTTTGATCCTTCAATTATCCTAGTTCTTCACTTCTTTGAACTTAAGGTTTAGACCGATTTAAAGAATTAGAGGTTCATCTCTTACATTCTTGAAAATTGATCTTCATTTTATGGTTCAAACTCGATCTCAACACAAGAGGAGCATGGAATATAAATTTGATCCATCCATCATGAGCAATTTGATTCAACCAAACTATCCGAGCCTTGCAATACCATTTGATTTCCAAAGCTTGTACAATGCATACATGGGAGCATTATCTCATACAAACATCAATGGTACAACAAATATGAGCATACCCAATCCAAAGTTTGGAACACCTTTCCCAATGATAGATTTAAATCCAAGTCCAAATCTACAAATCTATCAACCAAACACTCAATGCATGAGTTTTCCAAACAACATTATCCCACAAAATCCATACATACCAAGTGCAACTTTACCAAACATGACCATTTCAAATCCACACTTGGTAAACTTTGGGGTCGACATGTTTGCAAATCCCCCTAATGTTGTTCAAAATCCTAACAATATATTGGCAACTCCATATGTTGATTCAAGTCAAGGTAACACCATGCAAAATCAATTTTACCTAAATCAAGGAAATGTGATTCTAGACCACAACAATGTTCAATTTCAATCCATCATGCCAAATCAAAATATCATACCAAATCATTCCATTTTTCCATCGATATCGCAAAAACAGATGGAAACCATCCAAGCAACCCCAACAATCAACACCATTCCCATTCCACCACCACCACCACCACCACCACCACCACCACCACCACCAAAACACAACACGACCAATTCATTCTCCATCATGTTGCAAGAAGCTTCCCGCAAAAAGGCACTCCAAGCCCAACAAGCTACACAGCTAGTTGCTCAGCAAGCACAAGCAGTTCAAGTAGCCCAACAAGCGCAAGCGCAAGCGCAAGCAGAATTCTATGCACTATTGCAATCAATCCAAGAAGAAGTAGCACAACAGAGAGCCCAACAAAAAGCTTTGTTGGCACAAAAACAACATGATGAACAACAAGTGTTGGTGGCTCAGCAGCAAATACAGGCATTACTCGCCCAACAAAGCTTGCAACAGATTCCCACCACAACTATTGAAATCAAAAATCAAGATCAATCTATCAATAAGCACTTTGAAGATGTTTCAACCTTGACCAATGATCAAATCAACATAGACCAAGAGCTACTTTTCAATTATGATCAAAACTCACCAACGATGCCCAATAATGATCAAATTCAAGAAATATCAACATCACTTGATCATATGGTTGAAGACATTGGTAATCTCTCTTCCACAATTGTTGAAAACAATGATCAAGATCTTGAAGATGCTTCTACCCCATCCAGTGATCAACTCAACATTCATCAAGAGCCACTTTTTAGTGATCTATTTCAAGATGTGTTACAATTATTTGATCCCATTGACATAATCTACGATCCATCAACCAATGATCATATCGAAAAAGTTTCTACATCACCTAATGAGTCAGAGGACATATTTCAAGAACTTATTCCAAAGTATGATCAAAATCTTCCATCAAGGTCTAGCAATGGCCCTTCCAACAACATATTGACATCCTTTGACCTCATGGTTAAAGATATTGAAGGAATCCCTATCTCAACATTTGATCCAAATCCTCTCAAAGTTCAAGAGAATATTGAGCCACTTCCTAATGAAGATATCCAAGAAAGAAGTCCATTCTTTGAAATTGACCCATGTCAAGAACTTGATCCAAAGCATGTTGAAAGCAATTCCAAAATCACTCAAGATCGAGAATTTGTATCTCCAAGCTACTACAATGATATAATGGACACTCTCCTATCTATACAAGATGTTGCAAATGATGACCATATCCGCATAGCACATACTCTTCCATCTATCCATGAGATGCTTTCTTTGGATGGACCTGTAGATGATCTTCATTCAAAACAAGAGTCTCATACTCTTGAAATCATTACCAATGAACAAGAATCTCCTACTCTTAACATTGGTACACAAGACCAAGATATAGAGAAATCCAGAGACATGTCAGAAATGGGTCACGAAGAAGGCTCCTACAGAAGTTATGAATCAGAAACATCCTATGAAGTGAGTCATGAGGAAGACTTTTGTGTAGACAGCGAAGCATCAACACTTCTTAAAGAAGCACTACAATCTGATATGTCACAAGATCAAGTTGAAGATATCAATCAAGCATTCATCCCACATGTGGAGGATCATATCACTTACAAAGTTGGATCACTTACCTTTGTAAGGGAAAATCATCTTATCAATAAAGAAGCTGACACTTTTGAAGGTCCACGACAGAGCAGAGAAGGAGCAACACCTTGTTTCCAAGGGAAATCATATCCTTTTGCAAATAAAATGTTTCAACAAATGAATTATCAAGGCAAAGGATTAGGCCTACATGAACAGGGTATCCTAGAACCAGTGCAGATTGTTGGCAATCCTAAGCATCAAGGCCTTGGTTACTCAACAATCAAGGGATCTCAACATATTAGTAATACTATCACCATACTGGGGGAAACTTCATCTCGAGCAAACATCAACATGGGGAGCACGAAGAATCCTTATGATGAAACTGATGCCAATACTACAACCCGCCATGTCACGAATCTTCATCCACCCATCACCCCATCCACGAATTGGGACCAACATCAAAAGAAAGACTTGAATCGAAGCATGAAGAACATTATCAAAGAAAAAGAAGCTAAGAAGCATATTGGACAAATCAAGTACATATAGATACCAAAAAATACAAAGAAAGATTATCCCTATCAAACTCCATCAGTCAAAGAAACTATGGGGCAAAATAAAAATGGGGCAAGTATCCATCAAAGATTTCCACAAAGGAAAAAGCAGGCTTCTCAAGCAACGTACAAAGTGTATCAAGCAGTTGGTCCAAATTCCATGCACACTTCCATATCCACCCATTATTGCTCATCTTCCCAAGTTTGGAGAGTCAAAGGCTCCAAACTGTCAACCAATCCATCTTTTATACCTAAACACACTCCATCCATGCCTCCACACATGATATCCAATTCACACATTGACCATGTGTTGGCAATGACCCTTCATCATAAGGATTCAGAAGGCACTCTATTGCGATGTGCGCACAAAGACAGAGTTAACTCCGGTATCAGCAAAGCAGATCAGGGATCTCAAAAGTTGCATTCAAGTGCACGTATCTTGGTAAGACAACTTCTTCAAGCAGGATATCGATGGCACATTATGACAAAAGCATCAACATCAGCAGTACCAGGCAACTCAACATCTGCTTAAAATCTCTCAAAACATACAAAAAAATCAGAAAATGTCCTGAAAAAAATGGTTACCTTGATGAAAACCTGGCAAACAGGCATTTTGGCGACAACAAAAAAATACAAAAATCCAAAAAAATCAGAAAAAGGAAAAAATCGTCCTCTAGCGAAAACCGCTTCTGTGGCGCTTTGGACAGGTACCATGATGAAAACCTGGCAAACAGGCGTCATGTGTAGAATCGAGCATCTACGTGCGCCAGTTCAAGAGAAAGCATCTTATCACATCCATTATTAGGCCATCATTTGAGCCGTATCATTTATTCACCCATGAACTGTTTATCCAACCCATTTTTATCCATCTGCATCCAAGGTCCAAGTTACCTTGATCTTGATAAAATTTTGGAGCACACTTTACACTTGTTTATGGTAAACATCTTGACATGGGTCATTTTCATTGATACCATCATATCCAACACTATCTGAGCCTTGAAGCATTATCCGAATGAGCGTTCCTCTATTCGAACACCTTATCTTATCACAAGATAATCCATATCCATTCGTATCCAAGAATCTACCCATGGTCGTTCAAACATTGCTAGACACTGGGGGCAGATATTTGCATCTTGCTTTGAGAATAAATCTTGATGTATATCATCCAACTTATGAAGTGATCTGAACATTGGCAAACATGAAATCAACTTGGTCAAATCATTTGTGAACACAAATCCAAATCACTAGCCCATGGCATATTTTGACAAGAAGACATTCTTTATCATGCTCTATCTTTTGTCGAACATCAATCCAAGCAATTCATATCATTCGCATCTAATGCGCACATCAGCATCACATCAAATCATCAAAGCTATTTTGTTCCAAATCAAGCTTCATCTTGATCAATCGAATCCAATCAATCATCACCTTGTTTGGCTTAACACACCTAGCCAAATTATCCTTTTGTACGGATTTACTATGGGATAACACAACTTCCTAGAATTTACAAGTGCATTATCACTTTCGTTTGACTTAACACACTTAGTCAAACTATCCATCCATCAATCTGATCGATCAACATTAAGCTTGGTTTTCAAAAAAATCCCAAGAGAGAGCACTGATATCATATCATGTCCATATCCGAATCGTCAAAATCATGCGAAAAATCCAAAAACATGCAAAAAATCCATTAAAAAATTTCAAAAACATCCAAATCTTTCAAAAATCCAAAAACATGACGAAATATCGAAAAATCTTCAAAATTCATCATTAAGTCAAATAGAGTCACCTTGTCGAACTACGTCGTCTCTGAGCTTGAACGTAGGCAAGGTTGATCTTTGATCATCCCCCGAGACGGTTAGGTAAGTCCTTTAGGCGTCCGTCGCATTGGCATCCGTTTGCCCATCCTTTAGGCGTCCATCGCAATGGCATTCGTTTGCTTATCTTTTTTACATTTAAGTCATTCTTTATGCGTCCATCGCATTGGCATCCGTTTTCCCATCCTTTAGGTGTCCATCGCAATGGCATTCGTTTGCTTATCTTTGTTACATTTAGGTCAGTCTTTCAGGCGTCCGTCGCATTGGCAATCCGTTTGCCCATCTATCTTTTCATTGAGTCAGGTTTATAGTCTGAACTACGCCGTCTCTGAGCTTAAATGTAGGCAAGGCCATCCTTGATCGGCCCCCGAGACACAAAATTCAAAAACATTGAAAAATCTTGAAAATACCAAAAACATTGAAAAATGTGAAAATACCAAAAACATTTGTAAAATTCCAAAAATACCAAAAACAGCCTCAAAACATTTGAAAAAACCCAAAATGGTGCACCCATTTCATCTTGCTTTCACCCGTGATTGTCATCACTCATAATAAATCATCGTCATTTTCACCCTTTGGTGAGTTAGTTAGAAGCAAGTTTAGTAGGTTCCAAAGTGAACTCCCTAATCGTCAAAGTCTCAAGTCTAAGTCAGTAAGTCAGCAAGTTGGTCAACTCAGAGTATCAATAGCTTATCACCCAATCAGTCCCACCAAAACCCTGATCACTACATGTCCTAGGATGAACCTTTCCCACTATGGACATAAGCATCAGGTACCCCACAATAGTTTAGCCTTGGCTAGCGGTACAAAGAACATTAGCTTGTTTGTTTACTTTATTTTGGTCTTTTTAGACTTATCTTATTTTGCGCTCATTCCAAGGACCTCTCGATGATGCCTAAACAAAACAGGTTTAGAGAGAAAGGAATGGGGCAATGATCATTATCTTTTTATCTGTTGTGCTTGTTGGATGTTCTTGTAAAATAACTTGGCGAATACTTTCTTTGTTGGGTCCGTCCTAGCAAGGTTTCCGTATGTCAAGTGTGAACAAGATCACTCCTATCTGATTGCCGAGTCAGAGTCCATCACACTAGGCGCAACGCCATCCTGGTTCTTAATACCTTGATGCATCGCACCTATGTGTGTTATCAAACATAAAGAAAGTTACGCTCTTTATCTCCCATTCCTGGATAAGCAATACATCATCATCTCTAATAAAGTTGGCTTGTTGAAATTCTGCATCTTCTTGGATTCAAGGGTTCATCCCTCTCATCCTTCTACCTTCTTTCACGCTAACAATGCATCCATCCTGCATCCATGCTACATTCATCCTCTTACCTCGCATAATCATGCCATATCCATCTCATACATAATCACGTCATCTCATTTTCATCATCATTATCATATAGTCTAACCATCCATACATTCATTTTGAACCTCTTTGTCACGAGATCCATCTCAAATTGAATCTTTTCGCTCGATCTCTCGAGGGGGCAATGTACTAACGTACTTATTTCCGCTGGGGCATCCGAAAAAAACTAGAATTTTTTAATTTCGATGCCGGCAACATCATTCTTTGAACCAATGCAACGAGTACATTGCTTCAAAGAGGGGCAAAATGTAGACATCCAAAAATAGCATTATGCATTCCGCTTTAACTAACATCATGCATTCAGTTCTTCTGCTAATCAATTAAAGCAATTTATTGATTAATCTCCTAAGGTTCATTAAATAAATCAAATTATTTAATCCTTATGTTCTTCTCATTTGATTTAATAAATCAAACTGATTGAATCATATGTCAAATCCCTAAAATCCCCTAAGTTAATTAATCTAAATTAATTAACTTCTAATCATGATTATCATTCTCTAGCTTTTGACTCAACTAGAGTCAAATCTAAACTCCTAACTAACCCACCCACTTGCATCAATAAATCAATTTATTGATTATTAAAAAGACTTATTTTCCCTCAATAACTCTCATCTTTGACTTTTTTGGACAAAGATTATTCCCCCCAAAACCCTCAACTACATGCATTTATTTGCATTTTTCAAATTTGAATGGGCACATTGACCAAAACTTGCACAAGCTTTGGCCAATCCCATTGAGACAAGTGTCTCTATTCTATTGGAGGGGATTTAGTCCCACATTGGCTAAACTTGGCCTCTCTTCTCTCAACTCCTTCTATAAAAGCAATGCATCTTCTCTCATTCTACACAACAGCCACATTTGAAAACATTTACACTATAGGCAACTTGAGTTCAAGCATCTCATTGTCTATCTCACTAAGCTTATCAAGGATTGGGAAAGGGCAACTTCCTACAACACGAAGTTGCACCAATCCAATATGGGATAGATTTGCTTCATGTTATTTGTGCTTTAAAATCATTTCATTTGGTATTTCTAGTTGTTTAAATGTCTTAATTTAGAATATCTAGTATGGAGCAATATTTCATAGGGTTTGTTGGATTTTGCTATGTTAGTTTGATTTACATGATATACTAACATGTTGCAGAATTTAGCCACCACACTGCTAGAACGTATCGACATGCAGCTACGACAAGCATTCCCTACCCACAACCACCTTCCCTTTGGAGCCGCTCAATTATTCTCTTTGGTGACTTGGGACAACTACCACCAGTTAAAGATATCCCCATGTATGCTTCTACTTCATATGGTGGCACATTATGGCGCAGCTTCACAACAGTGGTAACTTTGACCAGATTATTTCGACAAGTTGGTGATGCTCCTTCCCAAATTGCTTTTCGACAACTTCTATCAAATCTACGGAATGCAGAGCCTACACAAGAAGACTGGGAAATTCTAATCTCACGCTCAAGTTCATCACTCAATGCTATAGAAAACTCTATTTTCTTGTCAGCCATACACTTTTTCTCAGCAAATGAAATGGTGTTACTGCACAACAACCGTATGTTATTGTCTTTGGCAACACCGGTTGCCCTTTCCACTGCAGAGCAACTCAGGGGGTCAACACACACAAATCCAGATGAAGAGCAACTTCAAGCTCATATATTGTTGTCAATTGGCCAAGAGGTCATGTTATGTTCTAATATTTGGGTTGAAACAGGGCTCGTGAATGGTGCACTTGGTCAGGTAAAACAAATTGTATACATTGAAGGTGAAAAACCACCTCAACTACCCTTGTTTGCCATTATTCAATTCAAACATTACAATGGCCCACCTTGGGATCATAACAATCCAAATGATGTCCCCATAACTCTGCTCAGTCATGGCCTTCGCTGTCAAATTCCACTTAAAATGGCTTGGGCACTAACAATACATAAGTCACAAGGATTAACACTTCCAAGGGCCACAGTCGACATTGGCAACATTGATCGGAAAGGCCTCACATTCACTGCTATTTCACGAGTACCTGATCTACCAAGCCTTCACAACACCCATCCTTCACGTTCCAACGTTATGCACACATGCAACAAAGCCCATATGTTGTACGCCGAAAAAATGAAGAGACTCGCTTGACAATAATGTCACTTTCAAACTCCTCAAACAATTGAAGTGCATTCCACCTACTACAGGTACATCACTTCCTTATTTACTTCACTACCACTATCGATGCACTTAATTATTGTAAATTATTAATTATTTCTCATTTACATTATTTCCTCATTACCTAAGCACTACAAACTAATGGACCAAAGGTAACTTAGGTGTGTGAAAGATCTTTTGTTTTTCTTTTATTAAATATGACTACCACCCTTCAATATTATAATCTTTGAAAATATTTGATGTCAAAATGTAAGATGGCTTCATTTGCAGTTAGTACAGATAATTGATTCCTACCACCTTTGTATGTGTACCAATAAGTATTGATATTGATACTTCTTCTAGTTACTTCTTTCAAAGTACTTGTTCTTTTTCTCCTTCGACCTCAATCAGTAACTTGGTAAGTGTTCTCTCCAACCCCTTTTATGGGTATTCATTTATGTTTTCTTTCTAATTTTTGAAAAAATTATTTAGCATTTCGATAATTTTGAATGATATGATGATGAAAAATGATGGGAATGCAGAACCGTGAGAAGAGATGGAACCCATATTTAGCTCTGTGCACGAGCTTCTACGAGTCCCTGAAAAAATGGAGAAACTCCTCAATAATCCCACACACAATTATATTTTTGACAACACATCCATGGCTTCCACTCCCATTGATATCAAAGAGTATCCCAACTACTATGTCTTCATAATCGACATGCCAGACCTTCAAAATGACAACATCAAGGTATTTCCATTATAAACCACTAAAAACCTCATTTTCTTTGCATCTTGGGGATGAAAAAGCTTCTAATAACTAGCCACTAAGACTAACTAAGCGGTTGTTGTTTGTTTGATAACAAAAAGGTTCAAGTACAAGATGAGAATGTGTTGACAATCATTGGAGAGCGAAAGAAGGAGGAGGACAATCATGTCAAATTCATCCGTATGGAGCGCAGGGTCAGCAAATTTATAAGAAAAATTATCTTGCCTCACGACTGCAATATGGAGGCCATTTCAGCTAGATATCAAGATGGAGTGCTCCCAAGAAACCCAAGACACTTGAAGTTAAAGTTGCTTAGTTGCTTGCCTTTCCAGATTATCTTTTTTCATTTCCAATCCGTACAACACTCACAAATCTAAAAACAACGACTGTGTTTAAAAAATAAAACTTACTAAATGTAGTGTTTTGGTCTATATTTTCACCACCATATTTCCTCCATACTACATAGATATTTAAAAGTTTCGGTAACATAATTTTGAAAATATTAGAACCTATGTCTGAAACCTCAAAGGTTCACAACAATGTGTGGTTCATATCTCAATGTAATGATGACTCATTTTCCTCGTTTATATATCAAGTTTATGAATCATTTGGTTATACTATTATATTCGGTTGCATACATTCTTGTAATGCGAATTATAAATTACAATTTCATCTCACATACTTTTAATATCATTTATTTTTCTATACTATTTCAATTTCATTTTTAAAATGTATTGTTCTCATACAACCTCAATTAAGCTAACCAATTGTTTCCATCAAATTTAGTTCATACTTCCATTTTCTTATTATGTCAATTGCTATCTATTTCAACCATTTATTCGACGTACCCAATTACATACCTAAAGTGCAATAGCTAGTTACGTCGAGAGGCATAACCCTACAATGGTAGCATGGCCTCTATAGGAGGCCAACACAAGTAACGGTCTTAGCAAAAAGAATTGATTTGTATTCTCCTGCAAGCTATTAACAGAAGGAATAGATAGAGGTGTTCTAAAAGAAGACGAGGAGACATGGAGGTAAGGAAAACGATTCCACTACCGTTTCAAACCATTGATGTTGGCAGAATGTAACGCATCACATGGAAGTGGAAGAATGAAACGAAAGAATAATGGAAGAGTCATCAGCGCTTGATTTAATTTCAATTCATGTGCGTGCGAGGGTTTAATATCAGCAAGAGACAACGATAGCCATGTCACACATACTGCTTCTACTGTTGCGGGATTTTCTCTGAGGGGAGCCGGCTTCAATGGCTTTGGCAATGGAATGGCGCCTGTAGCTAGACTGGCCATTTATAAGGCATGTTGGGGAGTGGAAGGCTACTGCAAGGACAGCGATGCAGATTATTTCTTTGTCAATTGTCGGTGATCTTGACAATCCATTCTACATGGATCACATTGCCCTAGCAACATTTGGGGCCATCGAGAGGGGTGCATTTATTGCGGCCGCTGCTGGTAACTATGGGCCTTACTTTGTTTCTATTACAAACACGACTATGCGTATAACTATCGTGGGTGTCGGCAGTATAGATAGAGTTTCTCTCTCCTGTGAAGCTCGACAAATAAGTGTGCTTACTTATTTTTCTGATTATATTCTATTCTTATATTCTTTTTTATTTGTTTTGCAGGGGCAGAGCCAAAAGGAAATCAAAGAAAGCATGTGAGAGGAGGCGACTAATGAGCAGAAGATTCAGTTTGGTCCCTTCTTCTTCCAACATGACCTCCTCTACATATTTCTCTTTGTTACATACCACCAAGGAATGTTGAAATACCATACTTGCCCAAATACCAACTCATTCAGGAAAACGCTGCACAGAGGGTGAGCCACCATGCCATCTCCATCTGCGGCGTTGCACGTTGAAGGGTAAATCTGGACACTGTCTCCATGACACGCATGGCAGCCCATGGCGCGACTTCAACCCTCGTTTCTCTTTTCTTTTATGTTTGTTTTAACTTACAAGATTTGAATCTACAACACATTAGTTTCATTTGCTCCCTACAGAGAATGTTATGCAGTAGGACTGGAGTGCAGGGTTGGGGTCTAAGGCGTCCAAATACTCACATATCCACCCCAAAACGATAGAACCAAGACTTTAGGGAGGAAAATCTAGCCTTAGGTCTGGAGGGTCATGGCCCTTAAGTAGTTGCGCCACGCCCACCACAGAGGACCACTATCCTACGACTACCTAATTAACTTCGCTATGATCACTTATTTTCTTTTTATAATAAATGAGATTTGTAACTATTTACATTTACATACAGGTTGACATGAATTTATTTTTTTCTCAAAAAATAAATGCTTTCATAGTTTTACCTGTAGATGTATTGTTCTATTTAACTTTTACACAATCCATTTAAATGCAACAGGGTTGTCGCTTGGTTACTGAGTTATTTACTCCAGAAATGATAGAATCACTGTGTACGTAGCTATATTATTATTTTTAAAGAAATTTTATAATC